>JAXCGZ010006216.1:32500-56884 GCA_037179515.1 Halocaridina rubra | reverse complement strand
TATATATATATATATATATATATATATATATATATATATATATATATATATATATATATATATATATATATATATATATATATATATATATATATATATATATATATATATATATATATATATATATACATATATACTATATATATATATATATATATATATATATATATATATATATATATATATATATATATATATATATATATATATATATATATATATATATATATATATATATATATATATATATATATATATATATATATATATATATATATATATATATATATATATATATATATATATATATAATATATATATATATATATATATATATATATATATATATATATATATATATATATATATATATATATATATATATATATATATATATATATATATATATATATATATATATATATATATATATATATATATATATATATATATATATATATATATATATATATATATATATATATATATATATATATATATATATATATATATATATATATATATATATATATATATATATATATATATATATATATATATATATATATATATATATATATATATATATATATATATATATATATATATATATATATATATATATATATATATATATATATATATATATATATATATATATATATATATATATATATATATATATATATATATATATATATATATATATATATATATATATATATATATATATATATATATATATATATATATATATATATATATATATATATATATATATATATATATATATATATATATATATATATATATATATATATATATATATATATATATATATATATATATATATATATATATATATATATATATATATATATATATATATATATATATATATATATATATATATATATATATATATATATATATATATATATATATATATATATATATATATATATATATATATATATATATATATATATATATATATATATATATATATATATATATATATATATATATATATATATATATATATATATATATATATATATATATATATATATATATATATATATATATATATATATATATATATATATATATATATATATATATATATATATATATATATATATATATATATATATATATATAAATATATATATATATATATATATATATATATATATATATATATATATATATATATATATATATATATATATATATATATATATATATATATATATATATATATATATATATATATATATATATATATATATATATATATATATATATATATATATATATATATATATATATATATATATATATATATATATATATATATATATATATATATATATATATATATATATATATATATATATATATATATATATATATATATATATATATATATATATATATATATATATATATATATATATATATATATATATATATATATATATATATATATATATATATATATATATATATATATATATATATATATATATATATATATATATATATATATATATATATATATATATATATATATATATATATATATATATATATATATATATATATATATATATATATATATATATATATATATATATATATATATATATATATATATATATATATATATATATATATATATATATATATATATATATATATATATATATATATATATATATATATATATATATATATATATATATATATATATATATATATATATATATATATATATATATATATATATATATATATATATATATATATATATATATATATATAATATATATATATATATATATATATATATATATATATATATATATATATATATATATATATATATATATATATATATATATATATATATATATATATATATATATATATATATATATATATATATATATATATATATATATATATATATATATATATATATATATATATATATATATATATATATATATATATATATATATATATATATATATATATATATATATATATATATATATATATATATATATATATATATATATATATATATATATATATATATATATATATATATATATATATATATATATATATATATATATATATATATATATATATATATATATATATATATATATATATATATATATATATATATATATATATATATATATATATATATATATATATATATATATATATATATATATATATATATATATATATATATATATATATATATATATATATATATATATATATATATATATATATATATATATATATATATATATATATATATATATATATATATATATATATATATATATATATATATATATATATATATATATATATATATATATATATATATATATATATATATATATATATATATATATATATATATATATATATATATATATATATATATATATATATATATATATATATATATATATATATATATATATATATATATATATATATATATATATATATATATATATATATATATATATATATATATATATATATATATATATATATATATATATATATATATATATATATATATATATATATATATATATATATATATATATATATATATATATATATATATATATATATATATATATATATATATATATATATATATATATATATATATATATATATATATATATATATATATATATATATATATATATATATATATATATATATATATATATATATATATATATATATATATATATATATATATATATATATATATATATATATATATATATATATATATATATATATATATATATATATATATATATATATATATATATATATATATATATATATATATATATATATATATATATATATATATATATATATATATATATATATATATATATATATATATATATATATATATATATATATATATATATATATATATATATATATATATATATATATATATATATATATATATATATATATATATATATATATATATATATATATATATATATATATATATATATATATATATATATATATATATATATATATATATATATATATATATATATATATATATATATATATATATATATATATATATTTATATATACACACATATATAAATATATATATATATATATATATATATATATATATATATATATATATATATATATATATATATATATATATATATATATATATATATATATATATATATATATATATATATATATAGATAGAGAGAGAGAGAGAGAGAGAGAGAGAGAGAGAGAGAGAGAGAGAGAGAGAGAGAGAGAGAGAGAGAGAGAGAGAGAGATGAATAGATAGATAGCTAGATATATAGATAGTGCAATTTAGCACAGTTCTTCCTTATATCATATTATCATTACATAGCATTATTATATATTCAAACATATTGAACAAAATTAAGAAAAAATTCAAAACACAAGCATCAAACAACTTCCACCAGTTACATCGTGAAATATACTAAAAAGTATCAATGAGTGTTATAAAAATTTCTTATATAAACAATCAAATTAATTGAAAAGTTTTAATCTTTCGCAAGGAATAAAAAAAAAATCAAAATAATCTTAAAATAATTTTAGTAATTTACAAAAGTTAGACTAAATGTGCAAGTCATACCAGTCAGATAATAAAAATATTGATAAAAAGTTATAAAACTCACATATACAAACACATTGAATTCCAAATATATATACACATGTTATAGAATAGATATATACTTGCATTCAAAAATACAATTATAAAGGAAAATGATAATTAAAGCATAAATTAAGATAAAGCTTCCAGATTCACAAATAAATAAAATTTAAATGCAAAATATAATCACTAAGTAAATTGAAGTTTTGACATAATCTATGAAATGTGCATAAAATATCTAAAAATATTCTAAAAAAAAAAAATCTTATACACATACTTCATATAATAATCGTCACAAACTGTAAAAATGTTAAATCAAAATATTCACACTTAATTTAGTTCAAAATACAATTTCATATGGTTCTCTTAGTTAAGGCTCGTGGTTCTGAGCAAACCAAATCCTATAGCCATCAAGACATCTTTGTTATTGTTTATTAGCGACTCCATATCGTACTTTGTTTCAAGCGTCCTATATAAATGTGAAAAAAAATTGATGATATTGCCAGAAATTCGGTTATTTTGTCAAAAAAGAGTTTTTAACACAATATCTCTGAAAGGAAACTGCTCTCAGCTGCTATTATTATCATTAGCACTTTAATTAAGTGAATTGGAGGACGTAGATACGCTTTATGCAAAAAAAGAGAAAAAGTTGAAATTGTTGAATAAATACAATTCCAAAATATGCGGTTCTTTAACTCTGCTCCAAGCAATTGCATTTTTCATACATGTACAAAATTTTTGACATCATATCTGCATTCAGCTTAACAAAAAATCTGCTGTTGCATGAAACCAAACATAACTCCGTGAAATCCTATATCAAATAGTGTTGCGTATTTTTCAGCAATAGTATAGTTTGAGCAAACGTACGGTACAGTTAGATTACTCAGACATTTGATGATTATATATATATATATATATATATATATATATATATATATATATATATATATATATATATATATATATATATATATATATATATATATATATATATATATATATATATATATATATATATATATATATATATATATATATATATATATATATATATATATATATATATATATATATATATATATATATATATATATATATATATATATATATATATATATATATATATATATATATATATATATATATATATATATATATATATATATATATATATATATATATATATATATATATATATATATATATATATATATATATATATATATATATATATATATATATATATATATATATATATATATATATATATATATATATATATATATATATATATATATATATATATATATATATATATATATATATATATATATATATATATATATATATATATATATATATATATATATATATATATATATATATATATATATATATATATATATATATATATATATATATATATATATATATATATATATATATATATATATATATATATATATATATATATATATATATATATATATATATATATATATATATATATATATATATATATATATATATATATATATATATATATATATATATATATATATATATATATATATATATATATATATATATATATATATATATATATATATATATATATATATATATATATATATATATATATATATATATATATATATATATATATATATATATATATATATATATATATATATATATATATATATATATATATATATATATATATATATATATATATATATATATATATATATATATATATATATATATATATATATATATATATATATATATATATATATATATATATATATATATATATATATATATATATATATATATATATATATATATATATATATATATATATATATATATATATATATATATATATATATATATATATATATATATATATATATATATATATATATATATATATATATATATATATATATATATATATATATATATATATATATATATATATATATATATATATATATATATATATATATATATATATATATATATATATATATATATATATATATATATATATATATATATATTTATATATATATATAATATATATATATATATATATATATATATATATATATATATATATATAATAATATTGTCTTATGACTTCCGGTACGCCGAAGCCAGAATCTGAAACTGTAACAAGTCGTGAAGAGAAACGTGAGAGGCTAGAGGTGAAGGGTGAAATAGAATACTCTCCCAATTGTTTTTCTTCGGTACGGTCAACGTTTGTAGAAAGTGTCAAGGAGATATATGACCGGAACCATGAGACTTAGCATCTTGCATCGAGTACCCGGTTAGGATGAAAGGCCCGGAAGTTAGCCATTTCCTGAACAACAAGAAACACAAACATGTAGCCCATACATATGTACTTGCCCTGGAGAGTTACCCAATAGCCACGCTCTGACCTGGAACTTTTCGTTCTATAGGTTTGTTGAAACAGCTCCGCCCCAAAATAGGGGCGGACTCCACTTCGAACCTGGCGTTGATTTGCAGGACTAGATGTCACTCGAGTTCATTGGCAGGATTGGATGTCAAGCCACGCCCTGCCCCGGGGGTATTTCAAGAACCACCCAGGGCAGACACAGTTAGTTAGAACTTTGCCAGGGGCACGAATAGATCATAGATTGTGATAGTCATAGGGTGGGGGCATTGAGGCGTCGAAGATGTGTTGTACTCTAGAATAAATTAAGATAAAGGAATCACTGCTTGTCCATTCTTACCTTGTACCAGTCTGGTACTAATAATTATAATCGGAGTGAGAAACACTCCGACAAATGTAGGCAGCGCAGTACGGATCATCACGCCTGGAAAACATAGGAAGAGACTCTCATATCAGAAGAAACCAGTGCGAAGAAAAGAAAATAAGAATGGCAAAAGCAGAAATCCAACATCTCTCAATTCAAGAAATGAGTGACGAGGCAAAACACTGGAGAACTCTCGAACTGGAGGAGCACGTGCGGCACCTACAAACTCCTGCCGATGCCGCTCCGTCGAGAAGGAACTTGGTCGACGCCGACAGAGAAACCGACGCCTCAAACATCGACGAACAGCCTGCCGCTCCGAGCCCCGTGGTGACACAGGGAACGCAGCAGGACAAACCCCCACCCCGTGCCCTGGTTGTAAAGACGCCTCGAGTCAAAAATTCACTTTTATACCTCGACGGCGCAAATGTAAAAGACCTCGAATGTCTGTCCATTATTCCCGCGACCGACTTCCTGAAATACTTGGGTCTGCGGATGAGAAGTGACGAGTGGTCAAACAGAGATTATGAAACTTTTAAGGAACTATTCCTAAGATATTTCTTAGTAAGCCGAAGTGTGACCGGAGCATTGAGTGAAAATGCCCATTACAAGAAATATAAGTTGCCGGATCCGACCAAGAAGACGGCGATTCGTCGATTTTACTCGAGAGAAGAAGGAGAACCCCCTCCTTCCTTGCCTTCTGCCATGAAGTTCTTCAGGACCACCTCCTTAAAATAGCTAAGTACTTGTGATCTGTATCCAGTGAGTAACGGGACAATTATTAAAAGAAATTGAGGTCGGTGGACGCCGCCATTTTATCTTGTAGTTATGCTTTGACTCAGCCAACCCGCCTATGAGGGGTGTGGCGCCTAATAAGTTGATAAAAGTAGAATATCTGTACCCATTACTAACATGGATAATTTGTACTAATAGCTATAAGCAGTAATAAACTCCATTTTTTGTTATAATTTGAGTAATATAAAGAAATTGCGTTGGAAGTGTGTTCCATTTATTTGTATTAATGCCTAGATTGAATTTTAAGAACGCGAATGTATCAATTTTTAATTGACAAATTTAATGCACGTGAAATCACTATTACAGTATATTAATTTCTTAAGTGTAAGAATTATAGTGAGTAATATACTTGAATCTGCTTTTAAGGTTTTACTTAGAACACGTGTGATTTTCGAGAAAGGAATGCGGAAGTGACCAATCGACCTCCCAACCTCGTTATTATAAATATGTAGTAATTGTTCTGATCTTTGATATTAAAAGTACGTGTAAAATCATTTTTATATAAATTTCTTAAAGCGTAAGAAATCGAGTGTTAAGATTACGCCTGTTTTTAAGTTTTTTTTTTTTTTTTTTTTTTCTCCGCGGGAGTAATGTTTTAGCAAAAGAAAGACATAAATGACAGATTGTTCTTTTAATGTTGTTTCGATGGGAAATTAATATTACGATACGTGTGTGGCATGTCTCTTTGAAGAGTAAGAAATTTTGTGATATTGTTTAGAGATGAGTTTTTTTAATTTCGCGCTATGCAGGTGAAAGTAAGAGTAAATTAGAGGAATTTGTGCTGTCCTAGAATAGGGAAGGTTTTTCAGTGTCACCCAAACGTAGCTTCAAGGGAGTAGAATGTTTGTTTGTTCATTAGAATGGGACCTAGGACTGGTGAGGCAGCCTGTGACCGCGCGGCCAACCGAGATTTCACCTTTACTCTCCTTCAGAGAGATAAGGAAAGGGAAACCAACGCGTTGTAAATAAAAAGGGAATTTTACAGAAAGGGGATGATTGTCTTGATAGTGATATAGCGAATGTGATAGCGAATGAGTATGAATGACTGGGGGTATAATGGGGGGGTTGCTCTAGGGGGTGAAATCGCGGAAAGCACCGTTAGGAAGCACGATTGGGGAGTCTCTGCGAGGGTCGTTCCCCTGCTCCGCCGGGTCCTTACGCATGCCATATCAGAGTATATTGTATGGGAAGTGATGTGCTGTTGCAATATCTAGTGAGGGATATTTTGGAGAAAATGATTCTCCACCTGCCCAGATATGGTTGAGATGCCAAGTTTGTTTTATTTTTGTTTTGTCCCCTACTCCGCCAACGAGATTATTATTCGATTTCCGAGAGAGATTCCAAGATAGATATTACGTGATAAAGGACGTGAATCTATGAATGATTCTTTATTTTCTTTGCTAGCTGCAGTATATACATTATTTGTCTGAAGAGATATGTCAGATTGATAAAATAAAACTTTGCGAGTTTTAGCCATGATAATGTTTATCAAAATTATTTCAGCTTGGTCATAAAGAAAGAGTGAGAGCTGACACGAAATGACAAGAATGTTACACAGCCGTTTCCCGTATTTGAGAGAGCAGGAAGTTGATCCAGAAGCCAAAAGAACGAGGGGAGAAAACAGCGCCCACATGCGCACCCCCGTAAAAGCAGCAGCCGGAGCCCGAGGCACCGGGCAGGGAAGGCAGGTTGATAAGGGGTGGCGACACCCCGTGCGTGGGCGGCGCGCGGTCGGCGGCTCCCCCGTTCTGGAGGAAATTCTGTTGTTTAGTAATTTAAATAAGTTAAATTCGAGATAGTAAAAGAGAATATATATTTTCTGTTTGAATTGTTCATGTACAACTCCTTACGAGATTTTGAAACTTAAGCAAAATGCATTCTTTACTGTTGCTAATGAAATATACTTTTTGTTTTTATTATTGCATACACAGAGATAGACTTTTTATATTTTTTCAGATTCCCGTTTTTGTTATATAGTTCTTTTTGTATTGAAGAAATCTTTAAAATCTTAGTTAAAGAGTTTTGAAAAGAGTATCTAGAAATAATTATTGTTAATTACTATTACTGTCATGAATTTGAAATTATAATTGAGCTAATTAAGATAATTAAGATTCTCAGAAATTATATATTGAGTTTTAAAGTTAAAATTAATGATACTTAAGTCATTCTAGGACGTCTGTTAAGAAAAAGATATTTGTACTTTTGTTGATAGTAGTAGGGATAGTGTCACGTATGATTTTAATCTTTTGTTTTAATTTCATCAAAGTGGGTGCGCTCCGACTCAACCCTCTGATTTATAGCAAGAAAAGAATTGTCATTATAGACGAGGATGTGTATGCTGTTACAGTAAAGTCCTTATCAAGATTAAACAGAAAGGAATGGATTTATGCTTCGACAGTTCTGCAGTTGTACACTAAGTTCTTTTTGCTTTTGTTTTTGTTAATGAGGGAATGAGAATAGCCCGCTGACAATGAACGTAAAACTCTATCGATAGTCATTCCTAAACTTTGTTCACTTCCATTTGTTTATTATTTTATTTTTAGAAATACTCTGCGACGATTTTTTTATTTTCAGTACAAGTTAAAGGACGGAGGACCGTCTCAGCTGACACATGGGTGGAAACCGCAACGTATTTCAAGGTCGCCCAGCCTCTCTCTCTCTCTCTCTCTCTCTCTCTCTCTCTCTCTCCTACCTTTCACTCGACTCTGAGCCTGACAGAGGCTCCTTTCGATGCTAAAAGAATGTTGCCGTCTTTGATTTTTTTGTGTGTTTTTTTTCCAGCGAAGCTAGGCGATAATTGTGCCTACATTTTATTGCAGTCGATAGATTGTTGCATGCTGTTATTGCATAAATACTGATAAGACATCGGTAGTACCGCCATTTGCATAAATATTTTTGCCACATGTCGCAACTGTTTAGAGAATAGATAGAACTCCCATTGACAAATTGTGGAGCCAGCGAGTTGCCACTTATGCTCTATATATATACATAGATTATGACAGCAGGAATTTAAATAGTAAAAGAGACTGTGTTAGAATGAGCATTACTATGAAGTATAAGTATAGAACTCTGTTCTTACTTCTGAATGCCAGTCTCCATTGTATATATATTGATATTTCTGATTTAGTATATTTATTTTTATTGTTTATTATTCTTATTTTGATCATGATTATTAGTTATGTTATTATGATTACTGTTATTGTTGCTATCTCTCAATGGCCTGTTGCTAATTATTATTTTTGTAATGTAATCAGCAGTAACCTGATGATTTGTATCTTTTATCTGAATTCATACTTGATGTTACTGTAGCCACCGCTAATAAGAATATTTCTTTAGTGACTTTTCTCAGCATTTAATGATTGTTCTTTTTGATGTCTATAGTAAAGTAATGCTATGTAGCAGTTTCTCAGCTAAGTCCTAAGTATCTTGGAATGATAATCTAGTTGTGTAGACACATACCTTCCATTACCACCCTATTCCTAGGCAGCCCCGACCTGCAAGTTCTAAAAGTCTTTAGATTTTGTCCGCTCAGACAAGTCCCTAGTGCCCATTGAATAGAGATTGCAATCACTTGCAGTTGCAGGGGAGGCAAAGTATAGCCTCGATTACCAACGTATGGCCATTGTTGGTACCCTGAAGTCATAGGGAACCTTTCTTACAACTGTAGTAGTGACAGAGGTTCAAATTTTCATCCCGAGGTTTGCTTCGAAGTACTGAAGAGAATCGCTGTGACGTTGCAGATCTCCTGCGTGGTTGTCTTAGTCAAGATCGGCCGAGGGCAGGACGAGAAAGCCAGGCTGGAAAGATTAGAAAGGTGCATCGATCGCTTCCTCTTTGTCTTGCCTATCTTGGCAATGGAGATAATTTATGGTAACAAACCTGGGCCTGCAGCAAGGACGGCGGGAGAGTGAAAAAATGAAATCCCAGAGAGAAACCGTGGAATCGCGCCTAGCAAGAATTCATGAGCAAGGGACAGAGAAAACAAAAGTTTTAAAATATCCTAAAAAAAAAAACACTCTAAAAAGCCATGTAAACGAATTGATGAAATCCCAGAGAGAAAGAAGGGTATTTAAAAATCCCTTATTAGTTGTTGGAAAGAACAACCCACGCTTTAGAACTGAAAAAAATGGGAAAGAAAAGGTCCCCTTTTATTACTTGTTTTACCTAGTTTTAAGATAATTTTAAGCGACAACTCAGAGACTCCTTTAAAGATAGTTTTGAATAAGTGCCTTTGATGGATTGTATGATTTGCACCGACAGTAATAAGTTGTCTTCTGTTTGAATAATATTAGAGTTTTGCTTTAGCATTGTCATTGTTTGAATCATGATTTAATCTTTGTGTTCATTGAGTTCTCATATCAGTTTGTCTCTGGATAGGAATTGCACATTGGAATGATGAATGTTTTCTGACTTTTCACATCGTAACCAATAGTTTGTTTCAGGAGTAGTTTTTAAGGCCTAATTTTAAGACAAATCAATGCCCCATAGTAACGACAGGAAGTTTCCATTTATGTTATTGTCTATCGCATTTTAAATGCTCTACATGATTTATCTTTTTACTGTAGCTAACCAACTTTTGTAAATCTTTTGAAAAAAGGAGAGAAGTAGACACAGTAACGTCATGATCTAAACTAACTTGTGATCTTAATTAGTATTTAATAATGGGTAGTTACACACTGAAATCCTAATGATTAAAGTTAATTGTATTTGTTGAATATAGGGATGTTTGTACTAAAGATTGTTTAGTGTTCATAGAACCAGGAATTCTTAGATGATAGCTTAAATAATTCGGCCCCATTTTTATTGTAAACTAGTGTTAGCTAGGATATATCCAAGAGCTCTCAAAAGATATCCCAAGCTTCGACTGAAATAAGGGATATTTCAGTTTTGGTTGGGAGGGATGTCGTATGACTTCCGGTACGCCGAAGCCAGAATCTGAAACTGTAACAAGTCGTGAAGAGAAACGTGAGAGGCTAGAGGTCATGGGTGAAATAGAATACTCTCCCAATTGTTTTTCTTCGGTACAGTCAATGTTTGTAGAAAGTGTCAAGGAGATATATGACCGGAACCATGAAACTTAGCATCTGGCATCGAGTACCCGGTGAGGATGAAAGGCCCGGAAGCTAGCCATTTCCTGAACAACAAGAAACACAAACATGTGGCCCATACATATGTACATGCCCTGGAGAGTTACCCAATAGCCACGCTCTGACCTGGAACTTTTCCGTTCTATAGGTTTGTTGAAACAGCTCCGCCCCAAAATAGGGGCGGACTCCACTTCGAACCTGGCGTTGATTTGCAGGACTAGATGTCACTCGAGTTCATTGGCAGGATTGGATGTCAAGCCACGCCCTGCCCCGGGGGTATTTCAAGAACCACCCAGGGCAGACACAGTTAGTTAGAACTTTGCCAGGGGCACAAATAGATCATAGATTGTGATAGTCATAGGGTGGGGGCATTGAGGCGTCGAAGATGTGTTGTACTCTAGAATAAATTAAGATAAAGGAATCACTGCTTGTCCATTCTTACCTTGTACCCGTCTGGTAGTAATAATTATAATCGGAGTGAGAAACACTCCGACAATATAATCATATATATATATATATATATATATATATATATATATATATATATATATATATATATATATATATATATATATATATATATATATATATATATATATATATATATATATATATATATATATATATATATATATATATATATAAATATATATATATGATTATATAATTATATATATATATATATATATATATATATATATATATATATATATATATATATATATATATATATATATATATATATATATATATATATATATATATATATATATATATATATATATATATATATATATATATATATATATATATATATATATATATATATATATATATATATATATATATATATATATATATATATGATTATATAATTATATATATATATATATATATATATATATATATATATATATATATATATATATATATATATATATATATATATATATATATATATATATATATATATATATATATATATATATATATATATATATATATATATATATATATATATATATATATATATATATATATATATATATATATATATATATATATATATATATATATATATATATATATATATATATATATATATATATATATATATATATATATATATATATATATATATATATATATATATATATATATATATATATATATATATATATATATATATATATATATATATATATATATATATATATATATATATATATATATATATATATATATATATATATATATATATATATATATATATATATATATATATATATATATATATATATATATATATATATATATATATATATATATATATATATATATATATATATATATATATATATATATATATATATATATATATATATATATATATATATATATATATATATATATATATATATATATATATATATATATATATATATATATATATATATATATATATATATATATATATATATATATATATATATATATATATATATATATATATATATATATATATATATATATATATATATATATATATATATATATATATATATATATATATATATATATATATATATATATATATATATATATATATATATATATATATATATATATATATATATATATATATATATATATATATATATATATATATATATATATATATATATATATATATATATATATATATATATATATATATATATATATATATATATATATATATATATATATATATATATATATATATATATATATATATATATATGATTATATATATATATATATATATATATATATATATATATATATATATATATATATATATATATATATATATATATATATATATATATATATATATATATATATATATATATATATATATATATATATATATATATATATATATATATATATATATATATATATATATATATATATATATATATATATATATGTGCCCTGTGGGGCGGGCACAATATCAAAGAATAGCATCACCGTAATCCCTGCGTGTCGTAATAGGCGACTAAAAGTGGACGGGGCTGGGGGACTAGGAATCCCCCCCCTTGTATCAACCTCCTGCGAGACGTCAAAGAAGAAGGGGAGTAGAGGGGAGAATAACTTCTCCCCAAACTCTAGTTTTGGGGTGTCTAAATGTGCGTGGTTGTAGTATGATAGAGAGCAAAAGATGTGAGATTGGATATATGTTTGGTAAGAGGAGGATGGATGTATTGGCTTTGTGTGAGACTAAGATGAAAGGAAAAGGAGAAGTGGCATTTTGTGATGTGACTGGTAGGCTGTCTGGGGTTGAAAGGGGGAGAGCGAGAGAAGGTGTGGCATTTTTGCTGAGTGAATGGATGGTAAATCAGGTAGTGGAATGGAAAGAAGTGTCATCTAGGCTGATGTGGGTGACGGCTAGGATAGGAAGGGAATGTTGGGCTTTTGTTAGTGCGTATGGGCCAGGATGTGAGAGAAGTGAGGAAGAGCGGGATGAACTCTGGAATGAGTTAACTAGATGTGTGGATGGTCTGAGTAGAAGGAGCGATGTAGTTGTGTTGGGTGACTTGAATGCCAGAGTGGGTGATGGAGAGATAGAAGGTGTTGTAGGAAAGTATGGTGTACCAGGTGGGAATGAGAGTGGCGAGAGACTGTTAGATATGTGTGTGGAGCAAGAGTTGGTGATAGGTAATAGTTTATTTAAGAAGAAGTTAATAAATAAGTGTACATGGATGAGAGTGGCAAATGGAAGACTGAAAGAAAGAGCATTGATGGATTATGTGTTGGTAGCAAAGAGCATGATTGGTAGAGTGAAAGATGTACATGCATTCAGGGGTGTGGCTGCTGGGATGTCTGATCATTTTTTAGTTGAAGCAAAAGTGGTAGTAGCAAAAGAGTGGGGAAATAGTGTGGGGGGATGTAGAAGGGAAATAGTGAAGGTGGAAGAGTTGAAAAGCCAGAGAAGAGACAGGAATATCAGGACAGGTTGAGAGTGGCATATGACAGGGTGAAAGAAAGAGAAGTTGGGGAGTTAGGGGAGGAATGGGGGTTGATGAAAGAATGTTTTGTGGGACATGCAAGTGATGTGTGTGGAAAGAGGTTTGTTGGAGGTGGCATGAGGAGGGGCAGCGAGTGGTGGAATGAAGGGGTGAAAATGAAGGTGGAAGAGAAAAAGAGGGCTTTTGAGGAAAGGCTGCAGTGTAAAAGTAGGGAGAAGTATGAAAGATATAGGGAGAAAAATGTGGAAACCAAGCGGAAGGTAGAGGAAGAGAAGAGGTTGGCAAATGTTAGGTGGGGACAGGATTTTAGTAGGTCATATGAGGAGAATAAAAAGAAGTTTTGGAAAGAAGTGAAGAGAGCAAGGAAGGGTGGATCGAGGTTGGAAGAGACAGTGAAAGATGTGAATGGACAGATGTTAAGAGGGAACGATGCAAGGAAAAGATGGGCAGAATATTTTGAGTGCTTGCTAAATGTTGAGGAAGATAGAGAGGCAGCTATAGTGGCAGTGGGAGGGGTTCAAGGGCCAGTAATGGGAGATGAAAATGAGAGAGAGATTACAAGAGAGGAGGTGAAAAGGGCATTGTATGAAGCGAAAGCAGGTAAAGCACCTGGAATGGATGGTGTGAGAACGGAGATGTTGAAAGAAGGGGGTGTGACTGCATTGGAATGGTTAGTGAGAGTGTTTAATATATGCTTTATGTTGTCATTGGTGCCAGTGGATTGGGTGATTGCCTGTATAGTGCCCCTATGCAAAGGTAAGGGAGATATGTATGAATGCAGTAAATTTAGGGGTATAAGTTTGTTGAGTGTGGTAGGAAAAGTGTTTGGTAGGATACTGGTTAATAGGATTAGGGATAAGACAGAATATGTGAACGCGGAAGTGCAGAGTGGTTTTAGGAGAGGTAGAGGTTGTATAGATCAGATTTTTATAGTTAGGCAGTTATGTGAGAAATATTTAGCAAAGGGTAAGGATGTGTATTTTGCATTTTTGGATCTGGAGAAAGCATATGATAGAGTTGATAGAGAGGCTATGTGGAATGTTTTGAGATTATATGGAATAAATGGTAAATTGTTGCATGCAGTGAAGAGTTTGTATGAGGGTAGTAGACCTTGTGTTAGGGTAGGAAATGAAGTGAGTGAGTGGTTTCCAGTGAGTGTGGGACTGAGACAGGGATGTGTGATGTCACCATGGCTGTTCAATTTGTATATTGATGGAGTTGTAAGAGAGGTGAATGAGCGAGTGCGTGGTCGAGGTTTGAGAATGGTAGATGGGGATGATAACGAGTGGGAGCTGAATCAGTTGCTGTTTGCAGATGATACTGTGGTGGTGGCAGATTCAGAGGAAAAGCTGTGTCAGTTAGTGGCAGAATTTGGAATGGTGTGTGAGAGAAGGAAGCTGCAAGTGAATGTGGGAAAGAGTAAGGTTATGAGGTGTACAAGAAATGAGGATGGCGCTGGATTGAATGTTTTGTTGAATGGAGAGACACTTGAGGAGGTTAATCAGCTTAAGTATTTAGGCTCGGTTATAGCTGCAAATGGTGGAGTGGAAGCAGATGTGTGTCACAGAGTGAATGAAGGATGTAAAGTGTTGGGTGCATTGAAAGGAGTGATGAAGAATAGAGGGTTGGAAATGAATGTTAAGAAAGTTTTGTATGAGAAAGTGGTTATGCCAACTGTGATGTATGGATCAGAGTTATGGGGTATGAAAGTAAGTGAGAGACGGAAACTAAATGCCTGAGGAGTATGATTGGTGTATCTCGATTGGATAGGGTTAGGAATGAAGTGGTTAGAGCAAGAACGGGTGTGAGGAGAGAAATTGCAGCCAGAGTAGATATGAATGTTCTGAGATGGTTTGGCCATATGGAAAGGATGCATGATGAAAGGCTGCTGAAAAAGGTGATGAATGCGAGAGTTGATGGGAGAAATGCTAGAGGGAGGCCTGGGTTTGGATGGATGGATGGAGTAAGGAGAGCCCTGAATGATAGGAGGATGGATATGAGGGAAGCAAGCGAGCGTGCTAGGAATAGGAATGAGTGGCGAGCAATTGTGACGCAGCTCTGATGGGCATCTGCTGTTACCATGGGGCTGCATCTTACTGAGATAGCCCTGTGGTAGGGGCAGTAGGAGGAGTTGGCAGTTGTGAAGCGACACAGGTTGTGGAAGAGCCGGGAGGATGGGCTGTGGCACTCCAGCAGTGCCATCTGAACAGTCGCTAGCTCCCTCGTCATTGCCCATAGAGCAAAGTAATCCCCCTTTTTGTTTTCCTTTCTTGATGTCGGCTACCCCCCAATTACAGGGGTAAACAGCCAAGGTATATGTATGTATGTATGTATATATATATATATATATATATATATATATATATATATATATATATATATATATATATATATATATATATGAATGTATGTATGTATGTATGTATGAATGAATGCATGAACGTAATTCATTTTTCAAAGTTATAGAAAATGAGCTTGTAACCCATTTGTTAATGAAATTTAATGAAGACTTTACATATTTTTTTTCTTTCTCACTCTCTTTCACTCACTCTGTAATAAATAAGAGAGCTTCTGGGAAGTCTTATATACTTGCTAAGTGGACCTGAAGTGGCAACGTTTTCGGCGAGGGTCATCATCCAGAGCTGAAACTTAGGAGAAGGGCATTAAAAGAGGCCAAATGGTTAAACTAACTCCTGCCCCTCACGGAGTACGAGAGCCTGGGAGAGCTTTCGGTCACCTGGGGGATTACTTCATCTCGCAGAGCAACACAAAACAATGCAAATTTTACTATGCCGAGAAATGAGTCCCTGGCGGTCATTCCTCAATGATACCTTTTAGCCGGGGACAGAATGAGCATCCAAGACAACACAGTATGCAAGACTGCACAACACACAACAGCATACTCCACTACACGTATACTCCCTGAGACCTCTATTATTATCATTATTATTATTACTATTATAATTATTACTATTATTATAATTATTATTATAATTATTATTTTTATTATTATTATTATTATTATTATTATTATTATTATTATTATTATTATTATTATTATTATTATTATTATTAATATTATTATTATTATTATTATCATTATTATTATTATTATTATTATTATTATTATTATTATTATTATTATTATTATTATTATTATTATTATTATTATTATTATTATTATTATTATTATTATTATTATTATTATTATTATTATTATTATTATTATTATTATTATTATTATTATTATTATTATTATTATTATTATTATTATTATTAAAAATATTATTATTATTATTATTATTATTCTTCTTTTTCTTCTTCTTCTTCTTCTTCTTCTTCTTATTATTATTATTATTATTATTATTATTATTATTATTATTATTATTATTATTATTATTATTATTATTATTATTATTATTATTATTATTATTATTATGAACTGCATGGTAGAAATGAAAGAGGAAAAAAAATCTAGAAATGTGTATTGAAAAGAAGATTGTTAATACTGTTTTTAGAGAAGGATCTACACTAATATACATTGGTCAGAGTATATAATATTTGAAGAAAAAAAAAGTTATGATATGGTGGACAGGAGGTTAAGTGGAAGAACACTGGATTTTAATGTACTGAGAGGAGTTTTTGGTGGAATATCTTATCATTATTTAGTGAAAGGTAAAGTGAGAGTGTTCGATATGTGTAGAAATAGAAGGGAAAGAGGAAGAGAGATGCCAAAAGTGAGGGAAGTGAATATAAAAGAGAAAGAATATGAGTAGACGGCTAGTCTGAGGAATGTGTGGAATGTAGTTAACTATAATTTGGATATGGGGAGTGGAAGAACAATGGAAGTGCTTTAAGAAGGAAGTTTTGAAGTGAACAGAGGTAGTGAGTGTGGGATTAGACTACTTTTTGGGAGAAGAAAGAAGGGTAGTGAAAGGTGGAAATGAAGAGTTACTAGCTGAAAAGAGGCAGGCATTTGAGGTATGATTGCAGGTAGGCAATATGGAGGCATTTCAAAGGTTAAGTGCAAAGAGGAAGTTAGCGATGTATGCTCTGGGGGAGGCAAAGAAAAAAAAAACAGATGTGAGGTGGGGTATATGCTTGTCTGAGAATTTTGAAAGGAATAAAAGATGTTTTGGAAGGAGGTGAAAAGAGTGCAAAAGGTGAGTCTTTTAGGGACAAGAGAGTAATAGGAGCAGTGGGCCATTTTTAGTACACAAAAAAAGGTGAGACTGTGATGGGATGAGTATTTCAAGGAAATGCTAGATGAGGAGGAGGATCAAGAGGCAAAGATCGTGACTGTGGGAGATGAATTGGAAATTCCAGTGTTTGGTGAGGAGAATGATAGAGAAATGAACAAAGAAAAAACACAGGTACAAATGGCACTGAGAGTAATGAAAGTAGGTAAGGCACCAGGCATAAATGGATGTCGAGTAGAAGATTTGGCAAAAGGTGGGGAGGCATCAGCTAAATGCATGGTGAGGTTGTTGAATGAATGCTTCAAGGAAGGAAGGATCCAAGTTGGCTAGAGGAGTGCATATGTAGTTCCACTTTATAATGGGAAGGGTTATAAGTATGACTGTAGTTGCTTTCGAGTAATTAGTTTACTAGTTTACTAAAGTAAGCTAAGGAGCATTGACCAAGAGAATTAGCAAATGTGCTGAGAGAATGATAGAGGAAAATATTTATGTGTTTAGGAGATGAAAAGGATATGTAGATAAGGTGTTTGTGGTAAACAGGTGTGTGAGAAGTTCATAGAGAAAAATAGGAAAATTTTCTGGGCTTTAATGAAATTATGGAGAGTGAATGACAGGGTTTTAAGAGAAGTGTTGCGGAGAGAGCTGTGATTGCATGGAATTAGTGAAAGTCTGCCGAATACGGTCAAAAGTTTTTCCATGAATAGCTGAGCATATATTAGAATTGGAGAATGGCATGAGTAATTGGTTTGTGGTGAATGTGAGTTTACAGCAAGGCTGTATAATGTCGCCATGGTAGCTTATCATGTATATGGATGGAGTGGTAAGGGCATTAGATAATAAAGTGCTCGGCAGAAGCTTGGATTTAGTGGATGAGGATGGAAGACTGTGGAATGTGAATCCATTGTTATATGCAGATGGCACAACACTGATGGTTGATTCTGAGGATGAACTAAATCATTTGGTAGCTGAGATTGTAAGAGTGTGTGAGAGAAGGAAGCTGCTGTTGAAAATTAGCAAAAGTAAAGTTATGAAATGCACGAGGAGTGTTAATGTTGGCAGGTTGATTGTAGAATGCATGGGGAGTTACCTGAAGAAGTTGAGAGTTTTAAATATCTGGAGTTGCATGTGGCTGGTCATGGGTGAGTGGATGCAGAGGTAAGTCATAAAACGATGGAAGCGAGTAAATAGCTAGGTGGATTGAGAAGTCCTATAAGAATGAATATAAAGAGAAGGAAATATGGTGTGATTGAGCCAACAGCATTGTATGGAACAGAGACTTGGAATGCATGAGAGGATGAAAACAACAAGATTAGTGTAATGGTGATGAGGTATCTGAGAAGTATGACCAATGTATCTAGAATAGATAGAGTGAGAACTGAGAAGGTGAGGCAAAGAACTGGTGTTTTAATAAAGCTTTAAATTTATTTAGATCAGCAAATATTAAGTTGATTGAACATGGGGAAAGTATGAATACTGAACGACTAAGAAGGAAAGTGTGGAGTGCAAAAGTGGTTGAATGAGGCCATAAGGAAATCCTAAAATAAAGTGGATTGATGACGTAAAAGGTGCATATGATGTACGTGGAATATCACTGGAGCAGGAAAGAGAGCGTGCAAGAGATAGAAATGTGTTGAAGAATTTATCGCACCTTCTACCACAGTGAACTGTGATGGGAGGGTGTGAAGAGGGGTTGCCATGTGATGGAGTGGTAAAGTTAAAGCAACTGAGATAGTCGGGCCTCACGGCAGAATATACTTTCTCGCCTACCTAAACAAAATAACTTGAAAGAGGGAAATGTAGTAATCACATTTTCCTAAGGAGCTAAGAGGAGTGATTAAGGGGTGTCTTGTTTCATGTTGAATTCATGTCCTTAGCTCGGACACATCCTTTACATAAACACACACACACACACACACACACACACACACACACACACACACACACACACACACACACACACACACACACACACACACACACACACACACACTATATATATATATATATATATATATATATATATATATATATATATATATATATATATATATATATATATATATATATATATATATTAGATTTTATTGCCAAATATTCAGCATACATACCGGAATAAATATGTACATTATATTCAGAGGCACTTGCCTGCTGAGCAAGAGCTCCATGGCAGGCAGTTTAATATACATTTCACATAATATAAAGTATGAAGGCAATAGTTAACAAAACCTCCAATATAGCAATTTCATACTTATCTTGTAATAAAGCAAAACAGTAGCCTGAACTTAACCTGGACATAATGATGCACCAATACTGTATTAATTATTATTCAACAGCTGCTTCATTTTGCCTAGTAAATAAATGCTGTTTGAGTTTCTTTTTAAATAAAGTTATGCCAGTTATTGTTTTTAAGTCTTCTGGTAATGCATTCCAACATTTTGGGCCAAAACAGTGAATAGAAAATTTGTACAAGGTTGTTCTCGGTTGTGGACATATCAAATTTATATTGTTACCTCTGGTTTAATGGTTGTGTTGAATAAATCTAAATAATTTTCTGTTATCATTAACATCACTATGCATAATAATAAGACAGAAATATTGTATCAAGTAATTAAATTTAAGCAAGTTTAGCGCCTTGAATAAAAAGGAAGTTGAGTCATATATTCCACTATATCTAATAGTTTTGATCAGTCTTTTCTGAGTTAAAAATACATCCCTTACAATTGACGGCCAAGTACAACCCCAGATGGACAATCAGTATATAATATGAGGATAACACAGGAAATAGTATATGCTTTTTATGGCCTCATTTGAAAGGTTATGGCGAATTTTATACAAGATTCCACACGTGTTGGACAGTTTTGAGCAGACAGATTGAATATGATATTTCCAACTAAAACTTTCATCAATAATTACTCCCAAAAATTTCTTACTAGCAACTCTTTTAACTTCATACCCATTCATATTAACTTGATCAATATTGTGTACTACAGATATATTTTGAAATAAGATATAGTCAGTTCTGGAAACATTTAGTTTTAATTTATTAACAGAGACCCAGTTGTTAATTTCTTCTAGTTCACTATTTAAAACAAAATGCAGGTGGTCAAGGTTATTATCGTGCAAGAGAAGGTTGGTGTCATCTGCATAAAGAATATATTTGCATTTATTACTGGCATTGGAAATATCATTTATATAAACTAAAATTAACAGTGGGCCCAGTATTGATCACGGTGGTACTCCCCTCTGAATAGTTTGCAACAAAGATGCTTCCCCAATACAATATACGGTTTGTTTTCTATTTTTCAAGTAGCTCTTAAATAACTGTAATGGTGTTCCCCTAATACCCACATAGGTTAGTTCTTCTATTAGTATATCATAGTCTAATGAGTCACATGCTTTGGACAAATCTAGGTAAACCCCTGCAACAAAGTTTTTATTTTCCAAATTTTGATACACATTACTTGTTAAGTTCATTATTGCTTTTTCAGTGGTCATATTATTACGGAATTCGTATTGATTTTCATGTAATAGGTTGAACATTTCAAGGAATTCTTTAAGTCTGTGAACAATCGCTTTTTCAGACACATTACTTAATGACGGTAAGATTGATATAGGTCTATAGTTATTTTCATCATCTTCAGTGCCTGACTTGAATATAGGTATTACTTTAGCATATTTTAGTTTGTATGGAAAACATCCTTGCTGAAAACATAAATTGATTATGTGGGTAAGTGGGGTACCAATGTAATGGGCACTGACCTGGAGTAGTTTTGATGGAATTTCATCATATCCCGACGCTGTATGTGGTTTTAAGGTTTTATATATTTAGTGACTTCCTCCCTTGTTACAGGATACAAGTAAAACGAAAAGTCTGGTGGATTATTAAGAAACTGTCGATGTGAATTTTGCTTCACATTTTGTTGTTCCTGTTTTGGTTGTGCTATAGTTAAGAAATGATTATTAAAGATATTAGCAGTGTGGTCATTATCATTTTCTAATTTGATTTCCTTTGAATGATTAAATTGTTTTCGTCCCATTAGGCTGTTTATAGTATTCCAGGTGGGCTTGCTGTTTCCGTGTTCCTTCTTAAGCTTATACTGAAAATATCAATTTTTTGCAGCTCGAAGTAGTGTTACTAATTTATTCCTTTAAGCTTTATATCTAGTTCCAAAAGACAAAGGCCATTTTGAGGCAAGCCTTTCTAATCGGTGTTTTTCTTTGATACTATTTTTTAATTCTGCAGTTATATGTGGGCATCTGTTGTTTTTATTATTAACAGTCGATTTTCTTAGAGGAAAGCAGTCTAGAAATTAATCTCTAAAAGTACAGTGAAATCTATTAAAAGCTTCATTTGCGTTATTTAGGTCAATGATATGTTGCCATTTTTCATGTGATGTATCTCTAGTAAATTTAGCTATGTTATCATCAGAGTAATTTCTTTTTTCTACGTATGCATCAAATTTACGTTCTTCTTTTTTAAACTGGGAGTATACTGCGAAATGATCTGTTATGTCGGTGTACACAATGTAATTGCTTATATTGTCATCCAGATTTGTGGTCCAGATATGATCGATTAGAGATGCACTATTTTCAGTTACTCTCGTAAGATTAGTAGTTAGTGGAATGCAGCCATGAGAATACATTATGTTTATAAAATCAGTTACTCTTTGATCATTTATTTTTAACAAATCTAAGTTCCAATCACCGAATAAATAAATAGTTTTGTACTTTTTTCTTGCTGCAAAATCAAATACTTTCA
>JAXCGZ010006216.1:22500-27500 GCA_037179515.1 Halocaridina rubra | reverse complement strand
ACGCCTTGACTTAGTAATCATAAGTCCTAGGTTCGAGTCCCGGTCGGGGTAAAAAATGATTCATGTTTTCACATATGTAATGTGCTTATTTGATATATATATATATATATATATATATATATATATATATATATATATATATATATATATATATATATATATATATAGTCAGATATATAGCTATAAGGTATATAGATAGATATATAGATATATAGATATATATATATATATATATATATATATATATATATTATATATATATATATATATATATATATATATATATATATATATATATATATATATATATATATATATATATATATATATATATATATATATATATATATATATATATATATATATATATATATATATATATATATATATATATATATATATATATATATATATATATACATATATATATATATATATATATATATATATATATATATATATATATATATATATATATATATATATATATATATATATATATATATATATATATATATATATATATATATATATATATATATATATATATATATATATATATATATATATATATATATATATATATATATATATATATATATATATATATATATATATATATATATATATATATATATATATATATATATATATATATATATATATATATATATATATATATATATATATATATATATATATATATATATATATATATATATATATATATATATATATATATATATATATATATATATATATATATATATATATATATATATATATATATATATATATATATATATATATATATATATATATATATATATATATATATATATATATATATATATATATATATATATATATATATATATATATATATATATATATATATATATATATATATATATATATATATATATATATATATATATATATATATATATATATATATATATATATATATATATATATATATATATATATATATATATATATATATATATATATATATATATATATATATATATATATATATATATATATATATATATATATATATATATATATATATATATATATATATATATATATATATATATATATATATATATATATATATATATATATATATATATATATATATATATATATATATATATATATATATATATATATATATATATATATATATATATATATATATATATATATATATATATATATATATATATATATATATATATATATATATATATATATATATATATATATATATATATATATATATATATATATATATATATATATATATATATATATATATATATATATATATATATATATATATATATATATATATATATATATATATATATATATATATATATATATATATATATATATATATATATATATATATATATATATATATATATATATATATATATATATATATATATATATATATATATATATATATATATATATATATATATATATATATATATATATATATATATATATATATATATATATATATATATATATATATATATATATATATATGTATATATATATATATATATATATATATATATATATATATATATATATATATATATATATATATATATATATATATATATATATATATATATTATATATATATATATATATATATATATATATATATATATATATATATATATATATATATATATATATATATATATATATATATATATATATATATATATATATATATATATATATATATATATATATATATATATATATATATATATATATATATATATATATATATATATATATATATATATATATATATATATATATATATATATATATATATATATATATATATATATATATATATATATATATATATATATATATATATATATATATATATATATATATATATATATATATATATATATATATATATATATATATATATATATATATATATATATATATATATATATATATATATATATATATATATATATATATATATATATATATATATATATATATATATATATATATATATATATATATATATATATATATATATATATATATATATATATATATATATATATATATATATATATATATATATATATATATATATATATATATATATATATATATATATATATATATATATATATATATATATATATATATATATATATATATATATATATATATATATATATATATATATATATATATATATATATATATATATATATATATATATATATATATATATATATATATATATATATATATATATATATATATATATATATATATATATATATATATATATATATATATATATATATATATATATATATATATATATATATATATATATATATATATATATATATATATATATATATATATATATATATATATATATATATATATATATATATATATATATATATATATATATATATATATATATATATATATATATATATATATATATATATATATATATATATATATATATATATATATATATATATATATATATATATATATATATATATATATATATATATATATATATATATATATATATATATATATATATATATATATATATATATATATATATATATATATATATATATATATATATATATATATATATATATATATATATATATATATATATATATATATATATATATATATATATATATATATATATATATATATATATATATATATATATATATATATATATATATATATATATATATATATATATATATATATATATATATATATATATATATATATATATATATATATATATATATATATATATATATATATATATATATATATATATATATATATATATATATATATATATATATATATATATATATATATATATATATATATATATATATATATATATATATATATATATATATATATATATATATATATATATATATATATATATATATATATATATATATATATATATATATATATATATATATATATATATATATATATATATATATATATATATATATATATATATATATATATATATATATATATATATATATATATATATATATATATATATATATATATATATATATATATATATATATATATATATATATATATATATATATATATATATATATATATATATATATATATATATATATATATATATATATATATATATATATATATATATATATATATATATATATATATATATATATATATATATATATATATATATATATATATATATATATATATATATATATATATATATATATATATATATATATATATATATATATATATATATATATATATATATATATATATATATATATATATATATATATATATATATATATATATATATATATATATATATATATATATATATATATATATATATATATATATATATATATATATATATATATATATATATATATATATATATATATATATATATATATATATATATATATATATATATATATATATATATATATATATATATATATATATATATATATATATATATATATCTATATATATATATATATATATATATATATATATATATATATATATATA
Organism: Halocaridina rubra; assembly: GCA_037179515.1. NCBI lineage: Eukaryota > Metazoa > Arthropoda > Malacostraca > Decapoda > Atyidae > Halocaridina > Halocaridina rubra. The sequence goes on along the minus strand of JAXCGZ010006216.1, from coordinate 23,816 downwards.
TATATATATATATATATATATATATATATATATATATATATATATATATATATATATATATATATATATATATATATATATATATATATATATATATATATATATATATATATATATATATATATATATATATATATATATATATATATATATATATATATATATATATATATATATATATATATATATATATATATATATATATATATATATATATATATATATATATATATATATATATATATATATATATATATATATATATATATATATATATATATATATATATATATATATATATATATATATATATATATATATATATATATATATATATATATATATATATATATATATATATATATATATATATATATATATATATATATATATATATATATATATATATATATATATATATATATATATATATATATATATATATATATATATATATATATATATATATATATATATATATATATATATATATATATATATATATATATATATATATATATATATATATATATATATATATATATATATATATATATATATATATATATATATATATATATATATATATATATATATATATATATATATATATATATATATATATATATATATATATATATATATATATATATATATATATATATATATATATATATATATATATATATATATATATATATATATATATATATATATATATATATATATATATATATATATATATATATATATATATATATATATATATATATATATATATATATATATATATATATATATATATATATATATATATATATATATATATATATATATATATATATATATATATATATATATATATATATATATATATATATATATATATATATATATATATATATATATATATATATATATATATATATATATATATATATATATATATATATATATATATATGTATATATGTATATATGTATATATATATATATATATATATATATATATATATATATATATATATATATATATATATATATATATATATATATATATATATATATATATATATATATATATATTTATATATATATATATATATATATATATATATATATATATATATATATATATATATATATATATATATATATATATATATATATATATATATATATATATATATATATATATATATACATATATATATATATATATATATATATATATATATATATATATATATATATATATATATATATATATATATATATATATATATATATATATATATATATATATATATATATATA
>JAXCGZ010006216.1:10000-20000 GCA_037179515.1 Halocaridina rubra | reverse complement strand
ATGCTTTGGACAATTCTTCAGGTTTAATAAAATGCAATGTTAATCATCCAAATGTGGTTCCTATAAAATTCATGAATAATATGAAAATGTGGAAAGTGCAAATCTTTTTGCAAATAATGTATTTCCTTCACCTCCCCCTACTTCTCAGGGAGCATTCGGATTATCATTAGTAAAAGCTCATCAGAATGGGGCTAGAATACTTCCCCTGTGCATCCTTGCATGTCGTAAGAATAAACTATATGGGGTGGAGTGAGGGAACTGACAATCCCCTCCTCTGCATTTTCTTTTCCCAAAGTGTCAGAGTATTTAGTCTTCACTCAGCCATTCCGTTTATAAGTGGAAAAATGGCTCATGCATATAGATAGATAGACAAGCCAAGCAAGATACTGGTGGATCATCATCTGCTTCCACGCTTGGGGAGTGTCAGTGGGGGAGATTCGTCTGGACCTCAATACTAGAATGCATAAAGCCATTGCATCTCGCCCTTCCTCCTTTAAAACAGTTCTTTGATTGGCGATCATTGAAAACATGTTAAAATATATTCTTCCTTTTTATCTGACCGACAGCTTCGAGTTCGAGTTGGTGTCGAACATTCTGATATCTATGACTAAGAAGAAGTACCACAGGAGAGGGTGATTAGCACCACACTCTTCAGTGTTGGTCTTAATGGGGTCATGAATCAGATTTCACTAAGAGTTTGAGGCTCTCTGTTTGCTGATGACCTCGCACTCTATACTTCAGGAATGGCAGCAGTGAAGATTGTCCAAAAGCTTTAGAGAGCGATCAGTGCTGTATATAACTGGACTGATAAACATGGTGTCATGGCTTCAGGACCAAAGACATTCGTTGTCCTGTTCATTCATGTCAGACTACAAGAAAATATCCAGTCATTAAACATGGAAAAATTGCATCATACCATATGTAAATGAAGCAAAGATGTCAGGAATCACCATTGATGCTAAACTTACTTTTAGATAACATGTGCCGGATTTTACTCAAAGAGTGGAGCATTCTTGAAAATGACTTAGAGTTGTTTCATCATTTTATTGGAAGGGTCATAGAAAATTACTCCTTCAACTTAAATGATCTCTGTGTCGATCAAAGTTTTATTATGCATGCCAGGTATATTCTTCAGTCTACAAAACCACCTAGCAGAATCTAAAAGCTCTGCATCATATGGCATTGCTTATCTCCATTGATGCATATCGCATGTCTCCCATTGAGAGAATACTGGTGGATGCTGATGAATTTCCATTTTCACTTCGATGTAAAGAATTGTTCCTGCATTATTTATTTACACCAAGTGGTGCAGCTAGAAATCCTAATAGGATTACAGACTTCCAAATACTTGAAGGTATAGCCAATTTGGACCCGCACATCAAAGTCGCTGGATGTTCGATATTCTGAACAGTTTCATCTGAATATGTGCAAGTTAAAATAACCTTAGTATCCTCCACGGTTAATCCCATATTCGTTAGTTTGCAACCTTTATGAGATTCATTAGGAACAGTGCTGTGATGTCACATATAATTCAGAGCATAGTGCTTATGAACAGACCTACACAGATGGATCTAAATTAGAGGATGGGGTAGACATTACTAGTGTCCATGTAGGAAGATAAGAAGGTAGAGAACGTTTGCCTCTACAGTGTTCCATCTTTACTGCAGAACTGGTCGCCATCACTGGTGCTTTTCCTTACATTTTCTGTAGCCTCTTTAGAAAACTTGCTATGCACTCTACTTCTAAGTCTTCCTCCCAGATAATAAGTTCTTATGATCCAGTACATTTGCTAGTAGGGAAGATTCAATCGTGGCTATATCATCTCCATACCAGACGTAAAAAGGTACTTTATTGTTGAGTCCCAGCACATGTGGATATCAAGGGAAATGAGTAAGATGACTTTTTTTCAAGAGAGGCAGTCATGATTATCGATCTTAAATATTATGGTTTCTCATCCAGAAGTTTATAATGCAATCAAAGGTGGCTGATCCCTGAAGCGGCTTGCCCTAATTTTGAATGCAAATCTTTCGAAGATTGATGATGTTAAGGAGGATAGACCCTCCAGAGGTGTGGCAATATTTATGGAGAATTTTTTTTCTTATAGAAAACCAATGTTAGTATTTAATTTACTAACTGGAGTTATTTTCGACAATGCTGCTTTTTCCATTTAAAGTTTAAACACTTATATGCCTTGTGACAAGGAAACTAGTGAATCACTGCATTAAAATAAGACAATGATAGTGATAGTTATTTTATAATTAGAAGACAAAAATATTAATAATTTAGTAATTGCTGATCATTTTAATTCTGATTCTGCCAATGGTCGTTTTAGGAAAAAGCCTTCTTTTATTACTGACACTTTTTTTCAGTCTGTTTTAGATATGCAACTCTCTGAAGACATTTTTACTTATTTATGCCCAGTAAAGAGTCCAACAAGTTGGCTTGACCATGTAATGCGTTCTGATAGCATTATCAATTAATTTTCTTAATACATGTAAGCTATGAGGTATCAATATTTAATCATTGTTTATCACAGCTTACCATCAATTTTCCAACTGGAAGAGTCTGTTGTGAGCCCAGATCTAATCTACTTGATATTATTGTTGACTGGGAAAAGATTAGTCACTCCAAAGTATATACTATGAAAAACATCAATGATGCAGTTATTAAGAGTGGAACTTTGCTATGCAACGTATTTTCTGCCTCGAAGTAAAGTGCAAAAATGTGACACATATTCTGGACATCAATGACTTGCAATATATGATAAAAATACGTTAGGACAGTCTACTAGTGCCTTATATTTTGATAGAACAAAGAAATACAAAATAGTTCCAGATAGGAAGGACGCATTTAAAGAACTGTATGTGTATACTCGTCAGAATCTGATAATGTGAAAATTATGTGGGAAACCATTGCTTGGAGAGCTAGACACAAATATGAAAACTTCTGGAGTCTAATTTAAAGCTGCTTTTAAAGAATGTAGAAAGAATGAAAATTTATCCAAGAATATACTATAAGATAAAGAATAAAAATAACTATAATGTCTAGGCTAACTAAATTGATTGTAAGATTGGTAGTCAAGATAACTGTGAAATGTTTTCAAATACATTCCACTTGATTTTGATAAGGAAAAGTCAAACAAAAAGCAATGCTATAATTTCCTTGTTGATAACTGTGGACGATTTGAAGACTATATTTTGTCAGATAGACATATCTCGAGCAACTCGACTAGTTAAAACTGGTACTGGCAGTGATGGTATTTTCATTCAAATAAGTTAAAATTGGCTCTAATTTCATATATAAGAAATTTGCCTGAGTTGATTACTTGTTGTATTCGTCATAGTTTTCCATCACATGATATATTAAACTTCGACAATAAAGGAACAATCTGGTGATATGCATTGTTCAGATAATAACAGACCTATAATGATGTCTCCCACTTTTCTAAAAATATTTGCACACTGTTTTTCAATAAAATTGAATGTTACGTTCACCTTAGTAATAGACGAGATGGATTTAACTCAAATTATTTAAAGACAACTCCTTGTCTTTTTTTAAAAGACACCATAGGCGAGTATTTACTCTCTAAGTCTGATGTACATTGCTGTTTTTTTATACCAGGAAACCATTTGATAGTATTAACAATGGAATTCTGATAAGAAAGTTATTGGTTAAATGTGTCCCATTTAATTTTGTAAATTTGATAAAATACTGGTATGCTCATCAAATTGTAGAAATCAGATATTTATCTGGTGGTTAATCATGAATGGAGTGAGACAAGATGGGGTTTGGTCAGGCTTATTTTATTGGAATTTACATTGATAGCCTTATAAGGAAAATTGATAGTAAGATATTTGGATATAAGTTGTCCATCATATCTGCAAACTGAATTGTATATGCAGATAACACTGCGTTGCTTGTACCATGTTTCCAGGTTACAAATGCAAATTGAAGTAGAAATATTGCAGTTGGTATCATGAAATATTTAAATGATGTTAGGTTCATCATAAAATCAGAGTAACCATCAAGCCTGTCAGGAAATAGTTTCTTATATTTGAACATTATATAAATCTGATTCATATGCAGACTTGTTTTTTGCTGCTCTGCAATTCCTGCAATTATATAATGAAAGAAAACGATTATTTGTTATTTACCTTACGATTATTAAGGGAGACACATGATGTACTGCATAAAACTATGATGTTCACGGTTTGTTTGATATTCATATCGAAGCTTTACTGGCAATTATTTTTTCTTTTTTTCAAAATAGGGAGAATTAGATTGGTAGGATAAAAAATTGGCATAAGCCAAGCGGCAGTGCAACAAAGACCATTCGCAGCCACATCTTTTCCAAAAAATAAACACTATATTTAATATAATCTATCTTTTTAGGAGATAGAATAAAGTATAAAATAAAAACAAGTGTTTCTAGCCACAGTTTAAAGCCATTTTGAAAAGTAAATATCTTAAAATTTACAATGATATTTATTCATAATGTCTGACTCAATACACGTGTTCCTAATTAAAGGTAATACAAAACAGAAACATATTTGAGAAATGAGGTGACTGCCTGCATATCACGTGCATTTCCTAAAATCATCTTTAGAGGCTTGGTATTTAAAGAACTCAGCAGTCTCTCCCTCTGAAAGCAAGGATAATCTAAAATAATATGGGCACCACTTAAACCACACCGAACCATTCTCTCCGCGCTACTTGCCAGTAGCCAACTGTGTGAAGTGTGTGTGTGTAACCTATGCATAACCTTGTTAAGACTATTTCTACTCTGCGATCCGATGTTCTAGGCATACAACAGCAGGAGATAGTGTTTGTCAGATTTACGTTTAAAATATGAGGGCAAACTGCTACTATGGGACTGCCACCTTGTAAAGATAAAAGTCTTAATTAAGTTATAAACATCTGTTCGAGGAATCATAATATTTAAGGGTTAATAATCATGAATGGCTATCTTGGACAAAAAGTCATCTTACTCACTTCCCTTGATATCCACATGTGCTGGGACCCAACAATAGTGTATCTTTTTACGTCTGGTAAGGTGATGATATAGCCATGATTGAATCATCCCTACTAGCAGATGTACTGGATCAAAAGAACTTATCACCTGGAAGGAAGACTTAGAAGCAGAGTGTATAACAAATTTTCTAAAGAGGCTTCAGAAAATGTAAGGAAAAGCACCAATGATGTCAACCAGTTCTGCAGTAAAGATGGAATACTGCAAAGGAAAACGTACACTACGTTCTTCTCTCCCTACATGGATAAAAGCAATGCCAACCCCATCCTCTGGTTTAGGTCCATTTGTGTAGATCTGTTCATAAGCACTATGCTCTGATTTATGTGTAAGGAATCTGACACTGGTCACATCACTACACCATTCTTAATGTATCACTTAAAGGTTGCAAACTAACGAAAATGGGATTGGCTGTGGAGGATACTAAAGTCCTTGAAACTTTCACACATTCAAAGACTCTAAACCAATCAGATAAAACTATTCAAAATATCGAACATCCAGCGGCTTTGATGTGCATGGTCCAAATTGGCTATATCTTCCACCGTTAGGTAGTCCAGTAAGCCTATTAGGATTTCTAGCTGCACCATTTTTTCTACTTAGATAATGCTGAAACCAGACATTTCGTCGAAGTGAAAGTGAAAAATCATCAGCATCCACCAGTATGCTCTTAATGGGGGACATGCAATAAGCATCAATGCAGATAGGCAATGCCATATGATGCAGAGCATCGATATTCTGCTGGTTGGTTTTGTAGACTAAAGAATATACATGACATGCATAACCAAGCATAGATCGACACTGAGATCATAAAAGTCAAAGGAGTAATTCTCTATGAGCCATCCAATTAATTGAAGAAACAACTCTAAATAAATTTGAAGAATATTTCACTCTTTGAGCAAGTTCCGTCACATGTGCTCTAAAAGTAAGTTTATCATCAATGTTAATTCCTTAAATCTTTACTTCATTTACATATGGTGTGATGTAATTTTTCAACTTTAATACCAGGATAGTTTCTAGACGTCTGACATTAGTGAACTGGATGACTTAGGTCCTTGGTCCTGAAAACATGAAACTATGTTTTTCAGTCCAGCTAAATATAGCACTGATCGCTCTCTGAATCTTTTGGACAATCATCACTGCTGCCGTTCCTGAAGTAGAGAGTGGAAGGTCATCAACAAACAAAGAGCCTTTAACTTTAAGTGGAACCTGATAGATGACCTCATTTAGCCCAACAGTGAACAGTGTGGTGCAAATCACACTCCCCTGTGGTGCTCCTTCTTCTTGATCATAGAAGTCAGAATGTTAGACACCATTACGAACTCGAAGCTGACGGTCAGATAAAAAGGAGGAATAAATTTTATCATGTTTTCATCAATCCCCAGTCAGAGAACTGTTTTGAAGTGCCATATCTCCAGACAGTGTTATAGACTTTTGCTAGGTCAAAAAAGACTCCAGTAGTTTGTTTTGTCTTTGCAAATGATATCTGAATTTCCCTGGTTAAGAAAGATATATGGGGTATTGTTGGACGATTTATTATTAAACCAAAAATGCCAGGGTGAAATTGGACTACAAGAGCTGTCACCATTCTCTCAAGGAACTTACTAGGTAGAGTAGTGTAATTTCCTTTATCAGCAATCGGAATTCTTGTAGACTGCCTTGATATGTCTGGAGTAATTCAAGATTTTAAGATCTTGTTTAAAAGGGACAAGAGAAGTTTCTTTGTACCTGGTAAAAGGTCTGGAAGTATTTCATAGTGAGTGCTATCATTTCCAGGTGATATGTTTAATGACTTCTTTAAAACGGAATTCATCTCCTGCATGGTGAAATCCATTTTTATATAAAATGTCAAGATGATCAAAGTTTAGAGGAAATTGATATCACCGAATTTTTTGAAATCGCGAGAATAGATCTGGGCACTCAAAATAAAACTGAAGAATTGTGCAAGGATTTTTTTTTAATTCTCTGCGATCTGTAACCAGTTCATTATTTTCCTGGATTGCTGGGGTTGGACTTAGTACAAACTTTCTACTCAACATCCTGATTTTATTGCAAAATTTTAGCCATAAGAGAATTGGAATTTATGCTGTTAACATAATATATCCAGGATGTTTTTACACCCGTTAATAGCATTGTTTAAATTTTGAAAAAAATACATTTGTGACCAAAGGTTTTTAGCTTACAAAGGTTGTACTACAAATTTTCCTTTGGATTATGTAAACATTATTTCACAACGAAACAGTTGGCGGCCTTGGTATCCCTCACGTGTTAGGAATGGTCACTGATCATAGTTGTCTCCTCAATCTCTTTTGAAAAAATTAGTCATGAGTTTCCAAATGGTCTTCAAAGTCATCAGATGTTCCATCAGGAACATCAGTGAGATTGGCATAGGAAATACAGTAAGCCTCTTCTAATTTAAACTTTGGAATCAAGTCAGTTTGCAGCTAACTCACTTCTCTTATAACAATAGGAAAATTATCATTACCAGTCCAAATGAGTGGGAGTTCCATCATTCCACAAGACCAACCCATTGTCATCTATGAACTGATCTACCACACCTCCTCGACGATCAGTGGAAGAACTGCCCCAGACTATATTTTTAGCACTGAAGTTACCAACTAGGATGCATGGTGTTTCTAGTTGCTCTTCAGTATGGTGACAGTAGTAACCTTGAGATCTGCATCAAATCAACAGGATGATGATTTATGATTCTATGGAGGACAACAGCAGTTCCTCTTGTCGGTATATCATCTGTATTGTGATGAGATTTAGTAAATGATAAAGTTCAATCAGTGATGAAGCGAGTAATTGCACAGCATTTTTTCTTGTCAACATACCATCTGCATATTATAGTCTCTCAATATTGTCCTAAAAATACGTTATTTGCTTTAAAACCTCTGTAGTTTCATTGAAGAATATTCAACATTGCAATAAACTATGGGAACTTTTTGGTGGACTTGATCATCACTGCATCGTTTGATTTTTTTTTTAAATATTTGATGGTTGCAACTCTGGAACTTTATGCCATCTAAGAATTTCCAGAGTAAATCCTCGTTATCTGTCTTGACCCTGGTTGTAGATGCTCTCTAGATCCGTTTTGTTTGGAATGTATGGCTTTCGTTGTTGAGATCTTTTCTTTTCCTGCTTGTTTTAATTCACTCTTAAAATAATCATGTCTGAAGGTTCGTGACTTAGGAGAGATATCCCTGTCAACAGGAATGGATTAATTCCGGTTTCCAGATAAAGTAATATCAACCTGGATATCTTCAGCGCCACAGAGAATCAGAAGGCTTGTGATTTACATAGATTTCTGATTACTTTTAGGAGTCTTGCTTGAAGGTAAAGCCTTAATTGAATCAAGGGTCACAAATTTTGAAGAAAAAGCGAGTATATTCTGGTGCTGGGAGAAGTGGCCCGTCCTCACTTTTTCCCTGATGTTAATGGTTTAACAGAGCCATCAGGATCTGAAAGAAAGGTGGTCTTGCGTGCCTCTGAAGGCTTAATGTTTTCATCTGCACCTAAGGGCCTATCTACGGTATTTTTGTACGTATTTGAAGAAATTTTCATTACTGATGAAGGTAAGTATGATTTTGCGTTGCCAGCATATTTAATACCAGGTTTTGTATTTCTCTGGTTAAGCATATATTTTGTTATTCTATTGTTTACATGTTAAGATCTTGCAAGAACTAGAGCTAAAGCCTCAAATAGGTCAAAGGGACATTTTTTCTTGGTGCCTCATGATCACCCTCGCACAGAAAACACACTTGACTAGCTTTATAGACTCCATATAAGGGACCTCTACAAATATTGCAAATTGTTGGCACGTAAGAATATTTTCTGGCATGGCCGAGAGACCAGCAGATTCGACATTGTTTGGGTCTGACCTTATATGGTTTGACTGGTAATAACTCTCTGTCAAGCAGAACACGCTCTGGTCTTTGATCACTCTAGAAAGTGAGGAACAGCAAAGGTGTTTTACTATCCATCGGTCCAAGACGATCAACACTAACTATTTTGGAGGAGATATAGGCCAAAGCCTCTTCAATATACAGCTGATATAAGTCCAAGTACTTAATAACTTTCCTAGTTCTGTTGAAGCAAGATTACTGCTTAATCTATGAGACAGGAAATTGCTAATTCTTATTCTGTAGTGCAAAAGATTGTTTCTGTTAGACTTATTCAGGCCAAGAATCTGGCATACCAGTCATACCAAGCCTTTCCTTCTGAATTAGCTCGCTATGCTTTTATTGTAGCTAGGAATTGCTGTACTGCTCAGATTCGAAGATTTTAGGAAAGGTGATAACCTTAACTCCTCTCCCATTGACAAATGCCTATGGTCCTTGGCCAAAAACCTCTACAAAAACTTCTGTAACTCAAGCTTTCCCACCTCTCATTAGTTCTGATGGCTCTCCCACTGACAAAGCCACTCTCTTTGGCACTCATCTTTCTGCCAACTCTTCCATAAACGATTCCATTGGACCTGTCCCTCAATCTTTACCCCTCTCTAACTCTATTCCCTCCCTTATTCTTTCTTCACGCAAAATTTTTAAGCTTCTTCGCTCGATAAAGACGAAAAAAGCATCTGGTAACGATGGCATCATTGCAAGGTTCCTTAATGAGTTTGCAGATGAACTGGCATCCGTGCTTTGCCGTCTTTTTCACATCTATCTATCTATCTATCTATCTATCTATCTATCTATCTATCTATCTATCTATCTATCTATCTATCTATCTATCTATATATATATATATATATATATATAGTATATATATATATATATATATATATATATATATATATATATATATATATATATATATATATATATATATATATATATATATATATATATATATATGCATAAATATATATATATATATATATATATATATATATATATATATATATATATATATATATATATATATATATATATATATATATATATATATATATATATATATATATATATATAT
>JAXCGZ010006215.1:30000-55000 GCA_037179515.1 Halocaridina rubra | reverse complement strand
TGTTACCCTGAGTGAATGTCTTTTCTAAGCTCAGACCGTGGCAGACTAAGAACCCTCGACCTGACGCCTCAAAGTCGCGAACGTTACCACTTGAAAAATTCTGTATGACGGGGAGAGAGAGAGAGAGAGAGAGAGAGAGAGAGAGAGAGAGAGAGAGAGAGAGAGAGAGAGAGAGAGAGAGAGAGAGAGAGAGAGAGAGAGAGAGAGAGAGAGAGAGAGAGAGATGCTTTCGAAACGATTCTATAATTTATTTTTACGTCTATTAGACTAAAACATTAAAACACTGTGAATAATGAAAGTAATTACATGGAAAATGAATAATATTGAACTAATCTAATTCCTTCATTTCCGCAAATATTACAGTTTGTATTCTTGCAATGTATACGCAATGGAAGAGACATCATGTATAAATATCACATCAGTCTTCGAATAATTCATACAGTGTAAGAACACACACACACGCACACACACACACACACACACTTTCGCTAAGCGAGGAGGTAGTTAATGCTATCTCAATCCATAGTTTTAAGGACAGGTATGATAAGTATCACTAAGTACAAAATGGAACCGATCAGGAGACGGGAAGATACGAGCTTTGGGCTCTTTCCCGTAAACACAATTAGGTAATCACAATTAGGTAATCACACACACACACACGCACATAGCTGCAATTAATGGCTAGAATAGGTGGAAATGTTTTGGAATGGATAAAAACATATTTAGAAGGAAGGGAACAGAGGGTTAGAGTAAGACACTCAGTGTCTGAATGGAGAAGAGTTAGTAGTGGAGTTCCACAGGGTTCAGTTTTAGGGCCACTTTTGTTCCTTGTATATGTAAATGACCTACCAGAGTCTGTAAATTCATTCATGAATATGTTTGCAGATGATGCAAAGATTGTGAAGAAAGCAAAAAACGAGAACAATGGTAGAGAACTTCAGGAGGATCTAAATAATCTGCATGAGTGGTCAGAAAAGTGGCTAATGAAATTCAATACTTCAAAATGTAAGGTAATGAGAATGGGTACAAGTGCAAGAAGGCCCAAGCTTAACTACTCGGTGGCTGGAGTACAACTTCAAGAGACAGAAAATGAGAGAGATCTAGGAGTAAACATACTGGCAGATTTGTCTCCAATGTAAGGGTAGCCTTCAGGCACATGGACAAGGAAATGTTCAGAAATATTTATGTAACCTATGTGAGGCCAAAACTGGAATATGCAGCCCCCTTTTGGAATCCGCACTTGAAAAAGCACATAGCTAAGCTTGAAAAAGTTCAAAGACATGCCACGAAACTGGTGCCAGAAATACGCAATCTCAGTTATGATGAGAGGCTGAGGGAATTAGACTTACCATCACTCGAAGCTAGAAAAGTGAGGGGGGATATGGTAACAGTCTTTAAATTCCTTCATGGTTATGATAGAGTGGATAGGGATCGATATTTTGATATGGCTGGCTCTAGAACTAGAGGTCATAGTTTAAAGCTTCGTAAGAAAACTTCTTCGCAGGATGTAAGGAAATACTTTTTCAGTGTAAGAGTAGTTGATAATTGGAATTCGCTAAGCGAGGAGGTAGTTAATGCTATCTCAATCCATAGTTTTAAGGACAGGTATGATAAGTATCACTAAGTACAAAATGGAACCGATCAGGAGACGGGAAGATACGAGCTTTGGGCTCTTTCCCGTAAATACAATTAGGTAATCACAATTAGGTAATCACACACACACACACGCACATAGCTGCAATTAATGGCTAGAATAGGTGGAAATGTTTTGGAATGGATAAAAACATATTTAGAAGGAAGGGAACAGAGGGTTAGAGTAAGACACTCAGTGTCTGAATGGAGAAGAGTTAGTAGTGGAGTTCCACAGGGTTCAGTTTTAGGGCCACTTTTGTTCCTTGTATATGTAAATGACCTACCAGAGTCTGTAAATTCATTCATGAATATGTTTGCAGATGATGCAAAGATTGTGAAGAAAGTAAAAAACGAGAACAATGGTAGAGAACTTCAGGAGGATCTAAATAATCTGCATGAGTGGTCAGAAAAGTGGCTAATGAAATTCAATACTTCAAAATGTAAGGTAATGAGAATGGGTACAAGTGCAAGAAGGCCCAAGCTTAACTACTCGGTGGCTGGAGTACAACTTCAAGAGACAGAAAATGAGAGAGATCTAGGAGTAAACATACTGGCAGATTTGTCTCCAATGTAAGGGTAGCCTTCAGGCACATGGACAAGGAAATGTTCAGAAATATTTATGTAACCTATGTGAGGCCAAAACTGGAATATGCAGCCCCCTTTTGGAATCCGCACTTGAAAAAGCACATAGCTAAGCTTGAAAAAGTTCAAAGACATGCCACGAAACTGGTGCCAGAAATACGCAATCTCAGTTATGATGAGAGGCTGAGGGAATTAGACTTACCATCACTCGAAGCTAGAAAAGTGAGGGGGGATATGGTAACAGTCTTTAAATTCCTTCATGGTTATGATAGAGTGGATAGGGATCGATATTTTGATATGGCTGGCTCTAGAACTAGAGGTCATAGTTTGAAGCTTCGTAAGAAAACTTCTTCGCAGGATGTAAGGAAATACTTTTTCAGTGTAAGAGTAGTTGATAATTGGAATTCGCTAAGCGAGGAGGTAGTTAATGCTATCTCAATCCATAGTTTTAAGGACAGGTATGATAAGTATCACTAAGTACAAAATGGAACCGATCAGGAGACGGGAAGATACGAGCTTTGGGCTCTTTCCCGTAAATACAATTAGGTAATCACAATTAGGTAATCACACACACACACACGCACATAGCTGCAATTAATGGCTAGAATAGGTGGAAATGTTTTGGAATGGATAAAAACATATTTAGAAGGAAGGGAACAGAGGGTTAGAGTAAGACACTCAGTGTCTGAATGGAGAAGAGTTAGTAGTGGAGTTCCACAGGGTTCAGTTTTAGGGCCACTTTTGTTCCTTGTATATGTAAATGACCTACCAGAGTCTGTAAATTCATTCATGAATATGTTTGCAGATGATGCAAAGATTGTGAAGAAAGTAAAAAACGAGAACAATGGTAGAGAACTTCAGGAGGATCTAAATAATCTGCATGAGTGGTCAGAAAAGTGGCTAATGAAATTCAATACTTCAAAATGTAAGGTAATGAGAATGGGTACAAGTGCAAGAAGGCCCAAGCTTAACTACTCGGTGGCTGGAGTACAACTTCAAGAGACAGAAAATGAGAGAGATCTAGGAGTAAACATACTGGCAGATTTGTCTCCAATGTAAGGGTAGCCTTCAGGCACATGGACAAGGAAATGTTCAGAAATATTTATGTAACCTATGTGAGGCCAAAACTGGAATATGCAGCCCCCTTTTGGAATCCGCACTTGAAAAAGCACATAGCTAAGCTTGAAAAAGTTCAAAGACATGCCACGAAACTGGTGCCAGAAATACGCAATCTCAGTTATGATGAGAGGCTGAGGGAATTAGACTTACCATCACTCGAAGCTAGAAAAGTGAGGGGGGATATGGTAACAGTCTTTAAATTCCTTCATGGTTATGATAGAGTGGATAGGGATCGATATTTTGATATGGCTGGCTCTAGAACTAGAGGTCATAGTTTGAAGCTTCGTAAGAAAACTTCTTCGCAGGATGTAAGGAAATACTTTTTCAGTGTAAGAGTAGTTGATAATTGGAATTCGCTAAGCGAGGAGGTAGTTAATGCTATCTCAATCCATAGTTTTAAGGACAGGTATGATAAGTATCACTAAGTACAAAATGGAACCGATCAGGAGACGGGAAGATACGAGCTTTGGGCTCTTTCCCGTAAATACAATTAGGTAATCACAATTAGGTAATCACACACACACACACGCACATAGCTGCAATTAATGGCTAGAATAGGTGGAAATGTTTTGGAATGGATAAAAACATATTTAGAAGGAAGGGAACAGAGGGTTAGAGTAAGACACTCAGTGTCTGAATGGAGAAGAGTTAGTAGTGGAGTTCCACAGGGTTCAGTTTTAGGGCCACTTTTGTTCCTTGTATATGTAAATGACCTACCAGAGTCTGTAAATTCATTCATGAATATGTTTGCAGATGATGCAAAGATTGTGAAGAAAGTAAAAAACGAGAACAATGGTAGAGAACTTCAGGAGGATCTAAATAATCTGCATGAGTGGTCAGAAAAGTGGCTAATGAAATTCAATACTTCAAAATGTAAGGTAATGAGAATGGGTACAAGTGCAAGAAGGCCCAAGCTTAACTACTCGGTGGCTGGAGTACAACTTCAAGAGACAGAAAATGAGAGAGATCTAGGAGTAAACATACTGGCAGATTTGTCTCCAATGTAAGGGTAGCCTTCAGGCACATGGACAAGGAAATGTTCAGAAATATTTATGTAACCTATGTGAGGCCAAAACTGGAATATGCAGCCCCCTTTTGGAATCCGCACTTGAAAAAGCACATAGCTAAGCTTGAAAAAGTTCAAAGACATGCCACGAAACTGGTGCCAGAAATACGCAATCTCAGTTATGATGAGAGGCTGAGGGAATTAGACTTACCATCACTCGAAGCTAGAAAAGTGAGGGGGGATATGGTAACAGTCTTTAAATTCCTTCATGGTTATGATAGAGTGGATAGGGATCGATATTTTGATATGGCTGGCTCTAGAACTAGAGGTCATAGTTTGAAGCTTCGTAAGAAAACTTCTTCGCAGGATGTAAGGAAATACTTTTTCAGTGTAAGAGTAGTTGATAATTGGAATTCGCTAAGCGAGGAGGTAGTTAATGCTATCTCAATCCATAGTTTTAAGGACAGGTATGATAAGTATCACTAAGTCTAAAATGGAACCGATCAGGAGACGGGAAGATACGAGCTTTGGGCTCTTTCCCGTAAATACAATTAGGTAATCACAATTAGGTAATCACACACAAGATATGAGTCACAGAGTGAATACCAAACCAGACAAAACATAAAACCATAACGAAGGTCCGAAAGCAGCGCTTGCGAAAGGACGTAAAAAAATGTTGTTTGAACTTTGGTCTCACTATTAACCCTCATTACGAAATTGGCAAAGACAGGTTGGAGCAGGCGAATTAGCGCCTCGCGGCGGGCCCGAAACGTGGGTTTGTCACACTCTGGTCGAGTGCTCTTACCACTGTGTTACCGTGGTCCTCAGGGGAAGGGTATTTAGAATATCTATCATTATTTTTCACATTTTTTCGCTAGTTCATTAGCTTTGTACAGTAAATTTAATAAGAGAACAACAAATAATACTATATAGGAAAGGCCAATCCTTGACAGCAAAATGCAGTGAAAAAATATATGAACATTAAGTAGCAACTGCTACTGGTGGCAGTGGATAACAGCGAGACAACCAGATCTAACTTCGTAAGGCGTTACGAGTACTCAAGCAAAACCATCATGATATTATAAGTAATACATTGAAATGTAGTTGGTGCAGTCCAGTCATTTATACCATGAACAAGAGATGGGCTTAAAGGGGGGTTGGGAAAGGAGAGGAACATTACAATACGAGCTGATCGTGAGCTTTTAAACAATATCAATAAAAAGAAACCACTCAGTAGATCCCGACTTCAACTTCCAAAAAGGGTTGTATAGATTCTCTTTGCCAGACCCAACTGCGGAAAAGAAGGATAGAGTAGTGAACTTCCGGGTGTGGTAAACAGACCTTGTCAACTCAATAGGTTTAATGAGTACCTATTGAGATAGGTGTCAGCAGTGGCATATGTTCTTGAGCTCAGAACTGGTTATTATTATTATCTAAACTCGATCAAAAACAAATACCAAATGAAAAAAACACATACCTTTATAGTAACTTGCACTGTTTAACATCTACCTGTCAAAAAAAAAAAAAAAAAAAAGACCAACTCTCTTTAGTTGTTCAATTAAAATTTTCTGAGTTCTTCATATACCGCTAAATGCAAATAACAATATTTGATAATACAGATCCTTCCCTGAAAATACTCTGAGAGGAATAATAAAAAAGGATAGTGCTGTTAAAACAAAGAAAAAAAAAGAGCAAGGCCATAAGGAGTGCCGAGAGGTCCATAAAGGCTGGAAGCTTGGTCCCTCACCATTCAGTTCCAAGAGTTCACTTTAAGAAGAACCATGAAGACACTTATAAGTAGCTCATGAAAACTTTTCATATTCTCATAACATCTATTAAACCTTACCATATGGAATCTTACGGCGGTACTGGACGCAGGCCCATTAGGCCTGTATGTACAGAGCTACAGCTTCATCAATGCTCAAGCTGATATGGTGGCAGCCTTAGGTGGTAACAGACTTTTCCCCAGAATTATACCTTATGGGTTGGTTCTCCCAATATTTGCCTAGCCGTTTTAAAAAGGATGCCACACTTATTATTATTATTATTATTTTTATTATTATTATTATTATTATTATTTTTATTTTTATTATTATTATTACTATCATTATTATCATTATTATTATTATTATTTTAGACTATTTTTCTAATATTTTTAATCTTATTTTCCTATGCCAAAAAAAGCTGGAGTCTCAAAAATTATTATAAAAATTATTTGATTAATGTTTTCATACATACACATATTTGAATCTAATGAAAATATATGTATTTCACAGGTGTTCCTATTTGTTCTTGTAGCCATGTGCTTCATGAGCACTTTCCCCGAGCCTGAACCCGATCCAGAAGCTGATCCTGTTTTCCGTAGATATGGAGGGTACAGAGGCTATGGTGGTTATGGGGGCTTTGGGCATTTTGGAGGTTATGGTTATGGCCGTAAGAAGAGGAGTGCTGAGCCCGAACCCGGGGCAGAGGCTGAACCAAGCTACAGAAGCTTCGGAGGATTTGGAGGTTTTGGAGGGTATGGTGGATTTGGGGGTTTCCGTCGTGGCTTTGGAGGCTACGGCTACGGTCGCTAAGAATGGACTGGAGAAACTCGTACTCCAATATTTGGGTGTAACAGGGCTCTTACTGATGCTCTATGACAGTGATTCTTAACCGTGGGTGCGAGGCCGGATCCTAAAGGGTGCAAGGATGCCTATGAATAATTAAAGCAAAATAATTTCACTTTTATTAATATGTGCTCTGGATTTTTGTCATGAAAATAATGTAAGCTATATAAATGAAGATTAGATAAAAATAAAACGTGGATTTGTTTTTAATACACATCACATCAGCTTTGTATTTATAGCATTTTTTTGTATTTCAGCAATCGGGGGGTGCGAGAACTAACTGCTGATTTGAAAGGAGTGCATATACTGAAAAAGTTTAAGAACCACTGCTCTATGATAATAGAAAGGAATTGAAAACGAATAAAATAAAATGAAATAATATTATTATTGTACATCACTTGACCCTTAATATGTCTATCTGTTTTCATAACAAAAGCTTTGTGAAAAGATGGGAGGCAGGTTTCATAGCAAACATTTGCTGGTTTCTAGCTAAGCCAAACAACAATATCTCTTCGAAGGTTTATACAACATAATACTATTTCTGGAACATTTAAAGACTATTATACATATGCTAAAATGGACATTTAGCTACAAAAGCTCAAGACAAAATGCTTGCGGAATTCACAAGAACCCATGAAAATATTTTCTTTGTAATGTGAGAGGGAATATGCAAACACAATTATCATTATTATTATTATTATTATTATTATTATTATTATTATTATTATTATTATTATTATTATGGAATATTATTATAGTTGTTGTTGTTGTTGTTGTCGTTGTTGTTTTTGTTACGAAACGTGATTTCCCAGGGGAGTTTAGGAACGGAAGAGAGATGAATACATTACGTAGTGCCCAAATAGCTCTATACCTGACCCATGTGTATGTCTTTTTAATCTCTCTTTAAAAAATGCAAAGATGAGGCAATCCCCATTAATGCAATTATACTATAAAGTGTTAGATAAATATCTCAATAAAATATTAACTGCATACGAGGGTAACAAAACTGATGGTAAAATGGAACTAGAACGTGTGTGTGTGTATATATATATATATATATATATATATATATATATATATATATATATATATATATATATATATATATATATATATATATATATATATATATATATATATATATATATGGTAGCGCCATGGCACAGTATTTGTGTCTAAAGCTCGAGTCCCAGTCGGGGTAAAATATGATTCATATATATATATATATATATATATATATATATATATATATATATATATATATATATATATATAGATAGATAGATAGATAGATATGAAACAGGTGGCCGCCGTTGCCAGGATGGTAGCGTGAGCGATTCTGATTCGTTAGGTCATCGGTACGAGACCCACCATGGTTTGAGGTTAGATACGGCATTCACTCAGGGTAAAGCTCCTCGAAGCAACGTCCCAGCCCTTAATAGAAAGGGGAGTCTTGACGTAAAACTGGGCCATCATAAGCGAAACAGATATTGGTCGTGGAGGGAATTCGAACCTGGAACACATAATCAGTGTGCCCAGGTGCTACCAACTGTATCATCGAAGAGATAAAAAAAGAAATAAACTTTTCTAACTGATAAATTAAAGAAGTCAGTAGAACGCATTCTATTGAATGTATGAGTTCATTTTACTCTCGTTTCCCTACCTCACTCAAGCCTCGTTTTCGCATTTAGTTAAATTACTTTTCTATATAAGCATCTACAATGATCAGATGAAGTCAGTATTATATGTAACAACATGAAATACCTTTTGCTCATGGCATGGATTCCAACTGATGAGAGGTTTCTCATTTCTTTTATGCCCTCAGTGGTACAGTTGATATCGCCTTAGTACACTGATTATGTGCCCTATGTTCGAATCCCAGCCAAGGGCTAAATATTCGAAAACAAGCGAGGTTAGCAATACTAAAATGACCACAGATATTCAGTAGAATGCGTTCATTCACCAACTCAGCAGTGAGATGAGAGGTTTTACCCTTCATTTACACCTTCAGTGGTAGAGATAGTGGCGCCTTGGCATACTGATTATATGTCCTAGGTTCAAATTCCGGCCAAGGCCAAAATATATTTCATAAATTAATTCAAATAATGACTAACAAATACCCTATATGTATTTTGGTGATAAGTGTTCTTTTCCAGCATTACGGTGGTACTAACGCGGCATTCGAGTGAGGAAATTAAGTATATTATTATCGCCATGTTTTACATTTTTTGCCCTTAGGTCAACTTGAAATATGTCACAGAATGAAAAGCAAAAAGGCTGAATATAACATCATCATTGTGGACTAGCCTGATATGAGACCACGGCAGCTGGTGGACAAAATGATCGTCTCGTGCATTGACAGATCAGCGACTGAGCCCACCGTGGGGCGGTAAGAGGGGCATCCAGCATTATTTCCCTAGTCATTTTCTATCTGCGTCCATCCCCATACTGTGGACTAATAATTTGAGGAGAGAGAGAAGGGAGAATGGGCTACATTCAAATTCTCAAGATGTGATGAAACGTGACATATAAGGAAGAAAATGAGTTAAAGTCATTTAACGAGTCGTGCCTCGTCCCAACCAGCAGGTCCTGAATTTAACTCCCAAAATCGGGATGTGCAGCTTCTCTTTCCCAAAACCAACAGCGGATAAGGAGAGGGTAGTAACATTTACAGTGTATGGTAGTTAGACCCTGTCAACACAATGGTTATTAATGAGTGATCATTCAGATAAGTGGAGACCATGATGGAAGAGTAACTATCTACCCCAGAATCGATAATGGTATAATAGTCAACTGACAGTATTAATAATAATAATAATAATAATAATAATAATAATAATAATAATAATAATAATAATAATAATAATAATAAAGTAATATTAATATACATAATAATAATAATAATAATAATAATAATAATAATAATAATAATAATAATAATAATAATAACAACAATTTACAAGAATGTTAAAATTATACCATCTTCAGTTTTAATGATGCCTTTGCGCAAATGCATTGCTAAATTAGTTTTTATCCAATTAATTGACCACCAACCTTTTCTTTTACAAAAAAATAAATAAATTATTATTATTATTATTATTATTATTATTATTATTATTATTATTATTATTATTATTATTATTATTATTATATTATTATTATTATTATTATTATTATTATTATTATTATTATTATTATTATTATTATTATTAATTTTATTATTATTATTATTATTATTATTTTTATTATTACTACTATTTTCATTATCATTATTACTGGCAAAATTCATTTGGAAATAACAAAAAACAGATAAAGTCGCACTTATCACTAATAGTCGTTGCTTAATGATTGCTTGGGAAAAGGGATACAAAAAAACTGAAACACTAGTTTTCAAATGTTTTTTTTTCGACTTTTCAGATACAATGAAATAGAAATAAGAATAAGTAATAATACAAAGGTTTTCCTGAAAATACATCGTGGAAGAAAGAAAGAGAAAAAAAGATATTGCTGTGCGAGTACGAAAAATAGCAAGGACATGGGTGTGCCGAGAAGTATATAAAGGCTGGATTCAGGTTCCCTCACCATTCAATCCCAAAAGCTCGCTCAGAGAAGAATCATGAAGACAACAGTAAGTAACTTAAAACATTTTTACATTTTTATATCATCTGTTAAGCTACTTATTATTATTATTATTATTATTATTATTATTATTATTATTATTATTATTATTATTATTATTATTATTATTATTATTATTATTATCATCTCAATTCTTAGAATACGTTTTTTAAATTTCTCTATGCATACTAAGGCTAGAGTTTCAATAAAAATAACAAAAATTTTAAATTAATATATTCCTACACACATATTTGAAAGTAAGAAAAATTTCTATATTTCACAGGCGTTCCTAGTTGCTTTTGTAGCCTTTTGCTTCATGAGCACTTTTGCTGAGCCTGAACCCGAACCAGAGGCTGATCCTGGTTTCCGTAGATTTGGAGGCTATGGAGGCTATGGTGGTTATGGGGGTTATGGAGGCTTTGGGCGTTTTGGAGGCTATGGTTATGGCCGTAAGAAGAGAAGTGCTGAACCCGAGCCCGAGGCAGCAGCTGAACCAGAAGCTGAACCAGGCTACAGACGCTTTGGAGGATATGGAGGCTTTGGGGGCTATGGAGGTTATGGCGGAATTGGAGGTTTTCACCGTGGCTTCGGAGGCTACGGCTATGGTCGTTAAGAATGGACTTATGGAAACTGAACTCGGATAATTGCGTGTAATGAGGCTCTTATTGATGCTAAAAGATGTCAGAAATCAATTGGAAATGAATGATAATAAAATGAATTACTATTATTACTGCATATCACTTTGCCATTTATATACCTATCTGTTCTCAATGAACAGCTACAAGAAAAATTGCAAGGAATGTTTGTGATAGGGTATATGAGTATAATTATTGTTCAATATTTACTAGTTTCTAGCCATCCAAGTCAAGAATATCTCTTTAGAGTTTCATAGAACATATTGTTAAACTTTTCTGTTATGTTTGATGTTATTATGTATATGGCATATTGTACACATACCCACAAAAGTTCAAGGCAAAAGGCTATCTGAAGTCAGAGGAAGTAGAAAACACGAGATTTCCAAAAACCTTTTTTGTAATGTGGGAGGCAGTATGGAAATAATAGCATCTTCTTCTTCTTCTTCTTCTTCTTCTTCTTATTATTATTATTATTATTATTATTATTATTATTATTATTATTATTATTATTATTATTATTATTATTATTATTATTATTATTATTATCATTATTATTATTATTATTATGATTATTATTATTATTATTATTATTATTATCATTATTATTATTACTAAACGTGATTTCACTCTTCTGGAGACCAGTGAAAGATGATTAAATTACAAAGTTCGTCCCATGTGCGTTAGTTTTTCATCTGAATATGCTTTAAGTCTTTTTACCCCCCCCCCCCTTCAGAGAATGCAGAGATGATCCTCTCACCATTAATGCAATACTACTACAAAGTTCTTGATGAGAAGCTTAATTCATTATTAACTGTCTTCGAGAGGACCCTTAATGTATGGGACAAATGAATGAAACTGACGTGTATGGAGAAAAACACACACAAACACACACACACACACACACGGACACGCACACAAACACACACACCGTTACAGAGTTCTTCCAGACAAAGGGGAGATAAAGAAGATAATGACAGAAGATCAGGGGATGGGGCCTCATTAAGATTGTTATACACAAATGCTGATGGATTAGCTGGTAAGGCAGTAGAATTAAAAGATAGGATTCACAACAGTAAGGCAGATATAGTAGCAATTACAGAGACTAAGTTGAGTGAGGACATAAACAGTGTCACAGTTTTTCCTAAGGGCTTCAGAATACTAAGGGTTGAAAGATCTGAGAGGAGTGGTGGAGGGATAGCACTGCTCATAAGTGAAAGGATTCAAGTTGAAGAAATAAACTTGGCTATAGAAAGTGAGTTCAAGGAATTTCTTGTTGCTCGCATAAATACTGGGTCAGAGAGCATTATAATAACTGTTGTATACAACCCACCAAGGAACCAAAATAGGCTTGAAATTTATGAGGAAAGTCATATATATATAAACCTTTATTTCCATTTCAATACAATGGGTATTCGTCAGCTAGGGCAAGCCCCAACCCCCCACTGTGGTGTCCAAACACAGCAGTTCCTGCCAGTAAACAGCTTAAACTCTCGGTCTTGGACGGGAACCGATCTTTGGACCTCGTGAATGCGAAGCCAGCGCGTTACCACTGTACTAGCCAGCAGGCTATTGAAGTCATAAACTCAGTTGTTAACATGGCACGGGAAAAAAAAATGTAGGATTTTGATTATGGGAGACTTTAATCATAAAGAGATAGATTGGATAAATCTTGACCCACACAGTGATGAGGACTCATTTGGGGCAAGATTCCTAGATTGCGTACAAGGGAATTTCCTACACCAACATGTAATGGAACCAACAAGGGCCAGGGGTGGGGATGAGCCATCACTACTTGATCTAGTGTTCACAGATAATGTGTTGGATATTGAAAATATTGAGTATGAACCACCAATTGGAAAGAGTGACCACTGTGTGTTGTTGATGGAGTATATCATTGAAGATATTTTTCCTGAGAGTAGAGGCACTGAGGACATGAGGAGGAACTATCCGAAAGGAGATTACATCAAAATGAATGAGCTTTTTGCAGTTATTGACTGGAGAACCTTATTTTACAACAAATCTGTACAAGAAATGTATGACATCTTTTGTGAGAAATATGGGAAGATAGTAGATTGCTGCATACCTGTCACCAAAGTAGGTGTAATTCATGCCAGAGAGAAATGGTTCGATAATGGGTGTAAAAGAGCTAAGGAGTGGAGAGACAAATGCTGGAAAAGGTATAGGAGGAGAAAAAACATAAATGCCTGGCAAACCTACAAAAGAGCAAGAAATGACTACCTAAGTAAAAGGATAGAGGCAGAGAGAGACTATGAGAGAGACATCACCAGGAAGGCTAAAGAAAATCCCAAGCTTTTCCACAGCTTTATCAGAGGAAAACTGAAGGTAAAAGAACAGGTTCTAAGGCTAAAGAGAGCGGATGGAAGCATCACTGAGACGGATGAAGAGATCTGCAAAGAACTGAACAAGAAGTTTCAGTCAGTATTTACAGTAGAAAATACCCCACCCCCTCAGATTGCAGTGATAGAAGCTCAAGGGCCGGTATTAGAGAACATCAACCTTACAGCCACAGAGGTATGCTATATATATATATATATATATATATATATATATATATATATATATATATATATATATATATATATAAACCTCGGAAAAACTTCTGTAACTGAAGTTTTCCCTCTCTCATTAGTTTTGATGGTTCTATAGCTTGGCATTAATTTTTCTGCCAACTCTTCCTAAAACGATTCCAGCGCGCCTATCCCTCAATCTTTACCTCTTTCTAAATCTATAACTTCCCTTATCCTTTATTCACGAATAGTTCATAAGGTTTTTCACTCGTTAAGGCGAATAATGCATCTGGTCCCTATGGTATCCTTGCAAGATTCCCTAAGGAGTTTGAAGATGAACTGGCTCCCGTGCTTTGCCGTCTTTTTCACCGCATTTTGTCATCCAATATCTAGCCTTCATCTTGGAAGCATGTTCTAGTGCAACATTTTCCTAAGAAGGGTGACCACTCTATTCCTTCAAACTACCGACCTATTGCCCTAACCTCTTTTATCGCTGAGGTTTTCGAAACTTTGCTCAATGCTCACTTCTTGAAAAGCCTTGAATCTACCTCACTTATCTCTGATCACCAGGACAGCTTCCGCAAGGCAAAATCCACTACTGACCTCCTGTCCTATCTTACTCATGTTTGGTCATCTTCTCTGAGGAACTATGGGGAATCCTTTGTGTTCACTCTTGATATCTCTAAGGCTTTTGACAGAGTCTGGCACAAGGCTCTGTTGGCCAATTTCCCGCCTATGGCTTTACCCCTTCTCTCTTTTCTCTGATTTCCACTTTTCTTTCTGACAGCTTTATAACTGAGGTTGTTGATGGTGAAACATCTAGCCCATGTCCTGTTAATAGTGTTGTTCCACAGGGCTCTGTTCTTTAACCTACTCTGTTCCTTCTCTTCATCAATGATCTTCTACATTCATCATCTTCCTCTCTTCTTCACGCCTTTGCTGACATTTCTACTCTTCACTTTTCCTCTATCTTTTCTTCACAACCTTCATCTGCTAATCCAAGACAATGCTTCTGGCTTTCTCTTTATTTCTTCTCCTCTTGATAGCCCTACTGTCTTTGAAAGTAGAGAAATTTCCCCTCTTAATTACATCAACATATTAGGAATCCATATAGCCTCTAACTTGTCTTGGAGGAATCACATAATCCAAATTTATAAATCTGCATCGAAAAGATTAGAGGTTCTGTTTCGTTTTTGTCATTAATTTTACTCTTTTACAGTTACTTAAAATTTATAAAGGTCTTATCCGTCCAAGCTTAGAATACTGTTCACACATCTGGGGTGCTTCTTCTTATACTTATCTCCTTGATAGGGTTGAATCTAAGCCAGTCACTCTCATTAATGATCCTTCTCTTACTTCTGATCTGGATTCTCTTTCTCTTCGCAATAAGGTATCATTCTTTTCTCTTTTCTATTGCTATAGCTTCCATCGCTGCTCTGATGACTTGGTAAGTCGCATCCCTCCTCCACTGCTGAGGCTGCGTAACGATCGCCAAGCGGCCCCGTCTCACAGGTACTGTGTGGAGATATATAGCTCACGGATTGGTCGGTGCAGAGACTGCTTCTTCCCATCTAACTCCAGATTCTGGAACTCTTTTCCTCCTCCTGGCTTTCTAAATTATTATAACCTATCCTCCTTCATAAAGCAGATCTATCGTCATCTCGGGGCCTAATCCTCCATACATCAGTACTTTGACTATTGTTTCAGTTGTCCTTTTCCTTTGTGTATCATAACCTCATCTCTTCTGATGTATAACTTTTTTCTTATACTTCGTCTTAATGTTTTCTCGTGCCCGGGTCTTTGATTTTGAGGGCAGTTTATTTGCCTAACCCGGTGTCACACTCATGAAAAAAAATACATAAGATATGATTCATAGAGTTATTTGGGGAAATTATTTTTTTCACTGTTATAGCAGTACTGACGCAGCACTCAAGGACAATTCTTTTTATTTATTATTTTTTTGGCACTGGACCAACTCGGTGTCATTGATTAAAGACAAAGAAGGGTCGGACATAATACAACACTAAAGTGGCAATCAGGAAAGGACATGAAGCTTAGTTAATGGGATTCATATAATACTTTTCGCTACTGGAATAGCTTTTAAGTGTCGCAAAGATAAGAGTAATCAAGTCTGAACATTACTAGGCTATGATATCTAATGTTGTACTCACTGTAACTATTGAGTCGACAGTAGTAATTTTATCTACTGATCCATCTCCACATGCGATTTTGACGCAGTGACTGTAAGAATAGCTAATATTAGTGGCTATATACATGTTTAATATGAAAACAATGAGAAGCAATTACTACATGTCATTGGGAAATATAGTAAGAAAATCCAATTCTATCTTTGTGAAAACCGTTGAATCTCAAAGTGAAATCAAAACATGTATAATTTTTGTCTAGCTACATGCTAGCCACTGCAAATTAAGTCAAGAGGTGCCATAACTTTTGAAATAGAAGGAAAAGCCTAACAGAGAATGCTGAAGGAATTAGTAATAATGGACTTTCAAAACGAGATTCAGTACAACAATTTACAGTGTGCACATGATAAAAATACGGCTCCTACCCAAAAGACCTAGAAGGTACCGATTTCAGCCCCATGCTACGGTTTGTAGCAGATCCAACAGACAACAAAAAGGAACAAACAAACTTTCTCAACTTATTATTTTTAGCGGTATCAAATATATGGTGTCAGTGATGGAATAGTATCTTCAATGGACGGATTTTGAGGAGAAAAAACGCTTATTAGTGATTCTTATATATATATATATATATATATATATATATATATATATATATATATATATATATATATATATATATATATATATATATATATATATATATATATATATATATATATATATATATATATATATATATATATATATATATATATATATATATATATTATATAAGGAGTGTCTCAAGGAAATTTTCGCTTGATCTTTTTTCATAGTTATATAAATAAAAGTAAAAAAAGAAAAAGAAAAAATGTTTCGTGTGAGCATATTATGTTAATGAAATGCAATTGAATATTTTTCGAAGATGTTCTCTTGGCCTAAGTTCATAACCACAATGTGTGTCCACAGTTAAATAAATAAAAAAAATATCAGATGAGATTTTAAGTACAATTCATATAGCTACTTAGGGCTTACGGATAATTGTATACATAATAGGAGAGAGAGAGAGAGAGAGAGAGAGAGAGAGAGAGAGAGAGAGAGAGAGAGAGAGAGAGAGAGAGAGAGAGAGAGAGAGAGAGAGAGAGAGAGAGAGAGAGAGAGAGAGAGAGAGAGAGAGAGAGAGAGAGAGATCTGAGAGTAAATAAATTGTTGTAATAATAATAATAATAATAATAATAATAATAATAATAATAATAATAATAATATTATTATTAATAATAATAATAATAATAATAATAATAATAATAATAATAATATAATAATAATAATAATAATAATAATAATAATAATCATTTATCATTATTATTATTATTATTATTATTATTATTATTATTATTATTATTATTATTATTATTATTATTATTATTATTATTATTATTATTATTATTAGTAGTTGTTGTTGTAGTAGTAGTAGTAGTAGAAAATCGGTTAATACTTGTAAAAGAAATCATAATTACTTAAAATAAAGACTTTTATTTAATGTTTTGAAATGGAAACAATTAACGAGAACTAACAGTATTTTATGGAATTATGTCTTGTAAACGTAAAAATAAAAGAAATAAAAATATTATTCAAAATGAAATATCCTTGAACGTACTCTGTGAGAAAAAAAAGAGAGGATATTTTAGTAAAACAACTAAGAAAGACAAGGACATCATCATAAGAGCGTTGAGAGCTATATAAAGGCTGCAAACAAGATCTCTCACCATTCAGTTGCAAGAGCTCACTGACACAAGAACCATGACGACGCTCTTAAATAGCTGATAACAAGTTTTCATATTGCAATGTCTTGTCATAAATATAAATTGGTTAATAATAATAATAATAATAATAATAATAATAATAATAATAATAATAATAATAATAATAATAATAATAATAATAATAATACTTATAATAATAAAATATACAATAATAGTAATAAATATAATAATAATATTAAGAATTCATCTATCTACATACATGAGGCCTTTTTCCCTTTATAAGAGAAATGGCTGAGTCAAGGCAATACTCTGACTCTTTGGGAATAGGAAATACAGGGAAAGGTATTTTCAGTCCCCTAGATCTTTCCCTTGAACTTACGTAAAAGTACACACACACACATACACACACACACACACACACACACACACACACACACATACAGTGTCAGTGAGGCAACATGGCTTCAGAGAAGGAAGATCAACAGTAACAAACTTATTAGAATTTTATGATGAGGTAAGCCAAATCTTACAGGAAAGAGAGGGCTGGGCAGATTGCATATTCCTAGACTTCCAGAAAGCGTTTGACACTGTTCCACATGGGAGACTTATTAGGAAGCTGCAATCAATGGCTAGAATAGGTGGAAATGTCTTGGAATGGATAAAAACTTACTTAGAAGGAAGGGAACAGAGGGTTAGAGTAAGACACTCAGTGTCTGAATGGAGAAGAGTTAGTAGTGGAGTTCCACAGGGTTCAGTTTTAGGGCCACTTTTGTTCCTTGTATATGTAAATGACCTACCAGAGTCTGTAAATTCATTCATGAACATGTTTGCAGATGATGCAAAGATTGTGAAGAAAGTAAAAAACGAGAACAATGGTAGAGAACTTCAGGAGGATCTAAATAATCTGCATGAGTGGTCAGAAAAGTGGCTAATGAAATTCAATACCTCAAAATGTAAGGTAATGAGAATGGGTACAAGTGCAAGAAGGCCCAAGCTTGACTACTCGGTGGCTGGAGTACAACTTCAAGAGACAGAAAATGAGAGAGATCTAGGAGTAAACATACTGGCAGATTTGTCTCCAGAAATACATATAAATGGCGTAGTAAGGGCAGCATATGCATTCTTATCAAATGTAAGGGTAGCCTTCAGGCACATGGACAAGGAAATGTTCAGAAATATTTATGTAACCTATGTGAGGCCAAAACTCGAATATGCAGCCCCCTTTTGGAATCCGCACTTGAAAAAGCACATAGCTAAGCTTGAAAAACTTCAAATACATGCCACGAAACTGGTGCCAGAAATACGCAATCTCGGTTATGATGAGAGGCTGAGGGAATTAGACTTGCCATCACTCGAAGCTAGAAGAGTAAGGGGGGATATGGTGACAGTCTTTAAATTCCTTCATGGTTATGATAGAGTGGATAGGGATCGATATTTCGATATGGCTGGCTCTAGAACTAGAGGTCATAGTTTGAAGCTTGGTAAGAAAACTTGTTTGCAGGATGTAAGGAAATACTTTTTCAGTGTAAGAGTAGTTGATAATTGGAATTGGCTAAGCGAGGAGGTAGTTAATGCTATCTCAATCCATAGTTTTAAGGACAGGTACGATAAGTATCACTAAGTCTAAAATGGAACCGATGAGGAGACGGGAAGATACGAGCTCTGGGCTCTTTCCCGTAAACACAATTAGGTAATCACAATTAGGTAATCACACACACACACACACACACGCACACACACACACACACCGCGCGTTCAGTGACACACGGAAATGCTCCTCTTAAATTTTTAATTGTTTCGAGTGACTAAGTGCTTAGTGGAAAACTTTACCATAATTTCCCTAAATCTGAAATCCTGCAGAGTATTGTGAGTACAAAACTTATATTTGTTGTAAGACGAGACTGTTCATATTAAAGGAAAAAAAATTGAGAACATTTTCGTGAGCAGAGAGAGAGAAGCTGCCGTCCAGTTCTGCCTTGAGGGAAATCTAGAAGAGTTGCCAGAGGTGGAGCCTTCACATCACATTACCTAATTTTTTGTGTAAACTGGGGAAAGCTCTTAAGCCGTTTACCTGATCCTGTGGTTCTATATATTGTTAAAATCAGTATCCTTCCCATTTATATTAACTAGTTAGTT
Source organism: Halocaridina rubra (assembly GCA_037179515.1). Lineage (NCBI taxonomy): Eukaryota > Metazoa > Arthropoda > Malacostraca > Decapoda > Atyidae > Halocaridina > Halocaridina rubra. The sequence goes on along the minus strand of JAXCGZ010006215.1, from coordinate 35,246 downwards.
AGTTTGATACACGAAATAATTGAATAATAAAAGAAAAAAAAATTACCAAATATCCACCTGTCAACAGTACTGAGTTAAGTTACAAAGTAGTACAGCAGTCTTATTTTCTTCATTCTTTTGCTTTTCTTTTAGCTTTCTCTTTTACTATTTTTTTTATTTTGTATATATATTGAATTAAATGTAAAGTCTAATCCCGTGATAACATATCTTGGTTAGCAAGTCAGTTTATCAGTTAGGAAGAATATATAGCAGAAACTGGTGGATGCCACCTCAAACACAAATTCGAATTTTCCTTCAGGTTTGACTTTTGTTTTTCTTTTTCTTTTTATACTTAAATTACCATGGTCAAGTTTTTAAGTTAAGATGTGTAGAGACAAACTGAGTCACTAAATAGCACTTATATGGAGATATAAAAATTATGTGTGAAGCTCAATTAAAAGTTTTTCTCTTCTTTTTTTTTTCCTCTTTCTCGTCTTCTTTCTATATTCTGTGAGAGGGAGAACATAAAAAATGAGGCCATCTCTGTCCCAAACCTCTCCCACCCATGGGTCGGGAGAAGGGGTAGTCATCAGGGGACTTAAACAGAGAATCAAGAAGTTAGAGGAAATGGTTGTAAGCCTTGATGATAAAATTCGGAATATGGATGGAGAAATGAAAGAGAATGAAACACTCAGAGAACAAATAAGATCTTTGGAGGAAGCAAATAAAGCACAAGGGCAGGAGAGAAAGGAACTAGAAAAAAGAATAAAGAAGCTGGAAGGGGAAAAGAGTCAACTAGAATCTAGAATTTCTAAACAAGAAGATAAAAACAAACAGCTGAATGACAACCTAAAGGAATTAGATGTTAGTTCACTGCTCTCTTCTGAGAGAGACGAGATTGCTGCTTGGAATGTCCAGATTAAGGAAAGCATTGAACAGTTCAGAAAAGAGTTCCAGGAGCTGAATATGGAAAATGATGCCATGAAAACGTCCTTTGCTGATGCACTAAAGGGGAATGTGGCAGTAAAAGAGGCTGTAAAGGTGGTGGCACTGGAAAACATACAAACAGTTGACTATAAAGAGACAGTAATCGAAAAAATGAAAGACGTTGTGATGGAAAGGGCAAACCCACTCATCAGACAGGCACTTGATAAGGAGAAGACAGTGGTAATCTCAGGCATAAGCGAGTCCCAGGAGCCAACATGGCAGGGGAGACTTGAAGAAAATAAAGCTAGGGTTGTAGACCTGATAAGAAAGCTTGGAGTAGTATGTGGTCCTGAGGATATTGTAAACATACACCAACTAGGTAAATATTCGAGGGAAGAAAAGCCGAGACCAACAAAAGTAACCTTTGAGAGAGGGGAAACATGTAGGGAAATATTGTTGAGAAAAAAAAATCTAAAAGACCTTCAAGAATGCAAAGAAGTGTTCATTAGACAATACAGAACACAGGAAGAGATGGGAAAGATAAAAAACTTGTTGCAAGAGGCAAGAAGGTTAAATGATGAGAGAAAGGAAGAAGAGAAGAAATATTTTTGTTACAGAATACTTCCAGACAAAGGGGAGATAAAGAAGATAATGACAGAAGATCAGGGGATGGGGCCTCATTAAGATTGTTATACACAAATGCTGATGGATTAGCTGGTAAGGCAGTAGAATTAAAAGATAGGATTCACAACAGTAAGGCAGATATAGTTGCAATTACAGAGACTAAGTTGAGTGAGGACATAAACAGTGTCACAGTTTTTCCTAAGGGCTTCAGAATACTAAGGGTTGAAAGATCTGAGAGGACTGGTGGAGGGATAGCACTGCTCATAAGTGAGAGGATTCAAGTTGAAGAAATAAACTTGGCTATAGAAAGTGAGTTCAGGGAATTTCTTGTTGCTCGCATAAATACTGGGTCAGAGAGCATTATAATAACTGTTGTATACAACCCACCAAGGAACCAAAATAGGCTTGAAATTTATGAGGAAAGTCATATAGGTACTATTGAAGTCATAAACTCAGTTGTTAACATGGCACGGGAGAAAAAATGTAGGATTTTGATTATGGGAGACTTTAATCATAAAGAGATAGATTGGATAAATCTTGACCCACACAGTGGTGAGGACTCATTCGGGGCAAGATTCCTAGATTGCGTACAAGGGAATTTCCTACACCAACATGTAATGGAACCAACAAGAGCCAGGGGTGGGGATGAGCCATCACTACTTGATCTAGTGTTCACAGATAATGTGTTGGATATTGAAAATATTGAGTATGAACCACCAATTGGAAAGAGTGACCACTGTGTGTTGTTGATGGAGTATATCATTGAAGATATTCTTCCTGAGAGTAGAGGCACTGAGGACATGAGGAGGAACTATCCGAAAGGAGATTACATCAAAATGAATGAGCTTTTTGCAGTTATTGACTGGAGAACCTTATTTTACAACAAATCTGTACAAGAAATGTATGACATCTTTTGTGAGAAATATGGGAAGATAGTAGATTGCTGCATACCTGTCACCAAAGTAGGTGTAATTCATGCCAGAGAGAAATGGTTCGATAATGGGTGTAAAAGAGCTAAGGAGTGGAGAGACAAATGCTGGAAAAGGTATAGGAGGAGAAAAAACATAAATGCCTGGCAAGCCTACAAAAGAGCAAGAAATGACTACCTAAGTAAAAGGAGAGAGGCAGAGAGAGATTATGAGAGGGACATCACCAGGAAGGCTAAAGAAAATCCCAAGCTTTTCCACAGCTTTATCAGAGGAAAACTAAAGGTAAAAGAACAGGTTTTAAGGCTAAAGAGAGCGGATGGAAGCATCACTGAGACGGACGAAGAGATGTGCAAAGAATTGAACAAGGAGTTTCAGTCAGTATTTACAGTAGAAAATACCCCACCCCCTCAGATTGCAGTGATAGAAGCTCAAGGGCCGGTATTAGAGAACATCAACCTTACAGCCACAGAGGTATGCAAAGCGCTGATGGATTTAGATGTTCATAAAGCTACAGGTCCTGATGACATATCCCCTCATGTGCTTAAAAAATGCGCAAACACAATATCAGTGGCACTAAGTATCATATTTAAGGAGTCACTGGAGTCGGGGGAGATTCCAAGATGCTGGAAACAAGCAAATGTGATACCTATCTTCAAAAAGGGAAGGAGGGATACGGCTCTGAACTATAGACCAGTTTCCTTGACCAGCATAGTTTGCAAAGTTATGGAGAAACTACTAAGGAAACATATCTCTCTTCACTTGGAATCCTTCAACTTTTTGTCAGTGAGGCAACATGGCTTCAGAGAAGGTAGATCAACAGTAACAAACTTATTAGAATTTTATGATGAGGTAAGCCAAATCTTACAGGAAAGAGAGGGCTGGGCAGATTGCATATTCCTAGACTTCCAGAAAGTGTTTGACACTGTTCCACATGGGAGACTTATTAGGAAGCTGCACTCAATGGCTAGAATAGGTGGAAATGTTTTGGAATGGATAAAAACTTACTTAGAAGGAAGGGAACAGAGGGTTAGAGTAAGACACTCAGTGTCTGAATGGAGAAGAGTTAGTAGTGGAGTTCCACAGGGTTCAGTTTTGGGGCCACTTTTGTTCCTTGTATATATAAATGACCTACCAGAGTCTGTAAATTCATTCATGAATATGTTTGCAGATGATGCAAAGATTGTGAAGAAAGTAAAAAACGAGAACAATGGTAGAGAACTTCAGGAGGATCTAAATAATCTGCATGAGTGGTCAGAAAAGTGGCTAATGAAATTCAATACCTCAAAATGTAAGGTAATGAGAATGGGTACAAGTGCAAGAAGGCCCAAGCTTGACTACTCGGTGGCTGGAGTACAGCTTCAAGAGACAGAAAATGAGAGAGATCTAGGAGTAAACATACTGGCAGATTTGTCTCCAGAAATACATATAAATGGCGTAGTAAGGGCAGCATATGCATTCTTATCAAATGTAAGGGTAGCCTTCAGACACATGGACAAGGAAATGTTCAGAAATATTTATGTAACCTATGTGAGGCCAAAACTCGAATATGCAGCCCCCTTTTGGAATCCGCACTTGAAAAAACACATAGCTAAGCTTGAAAAAGTTCAAAGACATGCCACGAAACTGGTGCCAGAAATACGCAATCTCAGTTATGATGAGAGGCTGAGGGAATTAGACTTGCCATCACTCGAAGCTAGAAGAGTAAGGGGGGATATGGTGACAGTCTTTAAATTCCTTCATGGTTATGATAGAGTGGATAGGGATCGATATTTCGATATGGCTGGCTCTAGAACTAGAGGTCATAGTTTGAAGCTTCGTAAGAAAACTTCTTTGCAGGATGTAAGGAAATACTTTTTCAGTGTAAGAGTAGTTGATAATTGGAATTCGCTAAGCGAGGAGGTAGTTAATGCTATCTCAATCCATAGTTTTAAGGACAGGTACGATAAGTATCACTAAGTCTAAAATGGAACCGATCAGGAGACGGGAAGATACGAGCTTTGGGCTCTTTCCCGTAAACACAATTAGGTAATCACAATTAGGTAATCACATACGTACGCACATGCATATATATACATATATTATTAAAATAATTTAAGTGATATACTTAATATTTCTAAGTTAAGGGTCGGTTTCTTACTTTTGATTAATAGACTCTTGGCAATTCTTATTTCAACTTGGTCTTTTCCTTTATGTAATATTGTATATTCTTCACTGTGTATGGACTTTTTTCAGATGTTTTCATAGTCGTTGCGAGTAGAGGACTGAAGAGGCCTTGATACAAATTCTTTTGTTCTGTAACTCTTCCCAGCATGTTCAGACATTCGAGCCTATAATACAACTTTCACAAGTTGTACATTTATATAAATATACAGTGTTCGAACGCCACTTGTAAGGTATTATGTCCTTATGATGGAAGAAATTTCTTAAATTGAAATAATTGACATTGACCGCATTTAATTTTATCTGTGGAAAATATTCGTTGCAAACCATTTTAAGTTTTTCATTTACATATTTACAAATTTCATCTATCTGGAAAGGAAACTTTATATAAACCTCTTCTTGTTTAGCAGTATGTAATCTTGATATGGGGTTGAATATATTATTCAGAAACTTTCGGAGAGATGTATGAAATAGCCTTTTTGGGAATCCATTATTTAGGAAGTAGTTTCTTAACACTTCAAATTCAGGATGTAAATCATTATAATTGCTAGTTAAATTCCATGCCCTGTGCAGAAGAGTGGAAAAGGTGTTGAATTTATATTTATAATATACATTACTGATAAAATT
>JAXCGZ010006215.1:15000-25000 GCA_037179515.1 Halocaridina rubra | reverse complement strand
ATATATATATATATATATATTATATATATAAATAAATATATATATATATATATATATATATATATATATATATATATATATATATATATATATATATATATATATATATATATATGTATATATATATATATATATATATATATATATATATATATATATATATATATATATATATATATATATATATATATATATATATATATATATATATATATATATATATATATATATATATATATATATATATATATATATATATATATATATATATATATATATATATATATATATATATATATATATATATATATATATATATATATATATATGCATATATATGTATATATATATATATATATATATATATATATATATATATATATATATATATATATATATATATATATATATATATATATATATATATATATATATATATATATATATATATATATATATATATATCTATATATGTATATATATATATATATATATATATATATATATATATATATATATATATATATATATATATATATATATATATATATATATATATATACATATATATATATATATATATATATATATATATATATATATATATATATATATATATATATATATATATATATATATATATATATATATATATATATATATATATATATATATATATATATATATATATATATATATATATATATATATATATATATATATATATATATATATATATATATATATATATATATATATATATATATATATATATATATATATATATATATATATATATATATATATATATATATATATATATATATATATATATATATATATATATATATATATATATATATATATATATATATATATATATATATATATATATATATATATATATATATATATATATATATATATATATATATATATATATATATATATATATATATATATATATATATATATATATATATATATATATATATATATATATATATATATATATATATATATATATATATATATATATATATATATATATATATATATATGCATATATATGTATATATATATATATATATATATATATATATATATATATATATATATATATATATATATATATATATATATATATATATATATATATATATATATATATATATATATATATATATATATATATATATATATATATATATATATATATATATATATTAATATATGCATACATACCATTCCCGAATCTCACACATGCTCTACTATTCATGAACAAACTTTTCACGCACTCAACAAACTTCCACTTATTCCAAACAGTCATAACACACTCCTCAACGCCTCTCTATGAATCCTGTAATAACAAACAAACAAACAAACTTTATTTCCATATCAATACAATGGGTATTCGTCAGCCAGGGCAAGCCCCAACCCCCCAACCACAGCAGTTCCTGCTAGTAAACAGCTTAAACTCTCGGTCTTGGACGGGAACCGATCTTTCGACCTCGTGAATGCGAAGCCAGCGCGTTACCACTGTACTAGCCAGCAGGCTTTCTCTAAATCCATAAAGGCCCAAAGAGTGTATCTACCTTTCTCTAAGAATTTCTCACACACCTGTCTTATTGCAAACACCTGATCCACACATACTCTTCCTCTCCTGAACCCACATTGTTCTTCCCCAATCAATCTCTCAGGGCCCTTCCTAATTCTCTCAATTAACACTCTTCCATATACCTTATCAACTACATTCAACAAACTAATTCCTTTATAATTCTACACTCGTATCTATCTCCTTTCCTTTATAAAATAGAACTACACATGCACACCTCCAATCAACTGGGACCCTCCTTTTCTTAAAACATGCATTCAACAACCTAACCATCTATTTTGCTAATGCCTCCCCACCTTATGACAAGCATTCAGCATGACACCCATCTATCCCGGGTGCTTTTCCTGCTTTAATTGCTCTCAATGCCAAATGTACCCTCTCCTTTGTTATTGCTCTAGTATTCTCATCAGCCAACACTGGCATTCTCCATTCGTTTCCTACAGCCACAATCTCTGCCTCTCTATCATCTTCCTCATTTATCAGTTCCTTGAAATACTTGAAATACTCAGCCCATCTTTCTCCCACCATTCTTCTACTAGCAATTGTCCATCTGCTCCTCTCATCCTTTCCTCCCTACCAGACTCACCTTTCCGCACTCTTTTCACTTCCTTTCTAAACATCTTTATATTCCTTTCAAAATTCTCAAAAGAGTTCCTACCCCCTTACATCTGCTTCTTTCTTTGCCTCCCTTATCGCGGGCTTCACTAATCACCTCTTTGCACTATGCCTTTCGAATGCCTCAACATTACCTATCCGCAACCATTCCTCAAATGCTTGCTTTTTATCCACTACTGCACTCACCTCCTCATTTCACCATTCATTACCTTTTCTTTTACTTCCATCTATTACTTTCCTTCTGCACTCTGCCTCTACACACTACTTAGCTTCCTCCTCGATTGTTTTTCCACTCTCTTCTTTACCGTCTCTTTCACTACATTTCACACATTCCTCTCACTATTCATATACTCATAGTCTTTTTTCTTAATCAATTTTTCCATTAGCACCTCTCCTCATTTCTCACTTCTCCCCCTTCTCCACTTTTCTCCCACTCTCACTCTACTTTCCACTAAATAATGATCAAATATTCCACCACTAGCTCCTCTCAGTTCATTCACTTCCAATATTCTTTCAGTCACCATCCACCACCAAAACAAAACCCATTAATGCTCTGTCCACTTATCTTCCATTATCTACTGTGAACCAGGTATTCTTGTGCACATCCTTCTTTTTAAATACTGTATTAACAATCAACATCTCTCTCTTAATGCATATTTATATTATTTTCTCTCCAATCTCATTTCTGCCAGGTACCCCATGATTCCCAATCACACAATACACTGTCTCAGTTACATTCATTCCCAAGTCTTCCACACACTCGTTCATTTTCATCAATGATTCTTCTTAATTTCTTTCACTGCCAGAGGCATATGCTCTCAAAGCTGCCTAGACCTCGCAGCCCAGTCTCATTTTAGCCACTATTATTAGAGATGATACTTCCTTCACCAAACACCCACTCATCTCTTCACTTAACAACAGAACCACATCCTTTCCTCCTCTCCCTCTCTCAGCTTCAGATACCCTACCTCCAGCACTCTTAAATATCGTATATCGTTTATATATATATATATATATATATATATATATATATATATATATATATATATATATATATATATATATATATATATATATATATATATATATATATATATATATATATATATATATATATATATATATATATATATGTATATATATATGCATATATATATATATATATATATATATATATATATATATATATATATATATATATATATATATATATATATATATATATATATATATATATATATATATATATATATATATATATATATATATATATATCATACATACATATACCTTGGCTGTTTCCCCTTTTAATTGGGGGTAGCCGACATCAAAAAAGGATATATATATATATATATATATATATATATATATATATATATATATATATATATATATATATATATATATATATATATATATATATATATATATATATCAAATAAGCACATTACATATGTGAAAAATATAAATATTATATATATATATATATATATATATATATATATATATATATATATATATATATATATATATATATATATATATATATATATATATATATATATATATATATATATATATATATATATATATATATATGTATATATATATATATATATATATATATATATATATATATATATATATATATATATATATATATATATATATATATATATATATATATATATATATATATATATATATATATATATATATATATATATATATATATATATATATATATATATATATATATATATATATATATATATATATATATATATATATATATATATATATATATATATATATATATATATATATATATATATATATATATATATATATATATATATATATATATATATATATATATATATATATATATATATATATATATATATATATATATATATATATATATATATATATATATATATATATATATATATATATATATATATATATATATATATATATATATATATATATATATATATATATATATATATATATATATATATATATATATATATATATATATATATATATATATATATATATATATATATATATATATATATATATATATATATATATATATATATATATATATATATATATATATATATATATATATATATATATGCACATTACATATGTGAAAACATGAAACATTTTTTACCCCGACAGGGACTCGAACCTAGAACTTATGATTACTAAGTCAAGGCGCTACCACTACACCACAGTATATATATATATATATATATATATATATATATATATATATATATATATATATATATATATATATATATATATATATATATATATATATATATATATATATATATATATATATATATATATATATATATATAGTATATATATGTATATATATGTTTATATATATATATATATATATATATATATATATATATATATATATATATATATATATATATATATATATATATATATATATATATATATATATATATATATATATATATATATATATATATATATATATATATATATATATATATATATATATATATATATATATATATATATATATATATATATATATATATATATATATATATATATATATATATATATATATATATATATATATATATATATATATATATATATATATATGATAGTAGTAGGTTGGCCATGGCAGCAGCCGCCCGTTGAAAGACTACGACTGAAGGTATTAGGATGTAACTAGGACTAGTCCAGACAGTTCCAGGTTGAGTCTTACTTCAGGACGGTTTTTTCCTCATGCCTACATCTACACTGAATATTCTGGCATATTCATTACACATCTCTTGCTATTCCATTACATTTGACAAGTCACAACATTCTGCATATTTGTCTCTTTTACTTACCTTTTCCTCACATTTTGTCATTATTTATGGAGGGTTCACAACTAATGGCCCCCAGTATCCGGCAAAGTGGGGTGAGAAGAATCTCCGGGGATCGTGTTGACTCCACCATTGGCTTGAGGGCAGACACGCCTGGTGGTAGTAATGGTTCTGCTCTTAACCTGGCACCTCCCAATAGATCTGCTTCTTTCACTCTTCACTATTCAAACATTCGTGGGCTGAACTCTAATCTTTCGTCTGTGGAACAGCACTTGGGCACTTTCCTCCATTACCTCCTCCTCCTATCTGAAACCAAGTTGTCTATACATGCTTCCACTGACCCTTTCCAGATCTCCCACTATAATCTGTATACTCATTTTCATTCGAAAGGTGGGGTCTGTGCTTACTGCAACAGTAACACTCCTACTGTGAGGCTCATGAACCTTGAATCTCCTGACTTTGATGTTCTCTGGCTAAAAGTCTATCTCTCCACTACCACTATCATACTTTGCTTCTGCTACTGTTCTCCAAACTCCACCGAGTTTGTGTCTTTCTTTAAATACTCTCCTCGCAGTCCTTGCTATCTTCTCACCCACATGCCGAAGTTTTCTACATTGGAGACTTCAATGTACACCACAGTGAGTGGCTTCATTCTTCTCACACTGATGTGGGAGGAAGCGAGGCTCTTGCTTTCTCTATTACTCACGATCTGGAGCAAATTATCAAACATCCTACTCGCGTTCCTGATCGTCACGGACATGCTGCAAACACTCTTGACCTATTTTTTACTTCTAACCCTTCAAACTACTCTTATTCTGTGCTTTCCCCTCTTGGTAAATCTGACCACTCCATGATCTCTGTCTCTTCCATTTTCACTCCCCCACCACCAATCCCTCCTACTCAACGCCGCCTTTGGCACTTCGAGCGAACCCAATATGAAAATTTGCATAACTTTCTCTCTGACTTCCCATGGGATGACTACTGCTTTCGGTCCCGCATCCCTGATCGGGTAGCTGTAAAAGTTGCCGAGATCATGACCGTGGGAATGGAGGCGTACATCCCCTCTTCTACAAAAACTTTCTCTCCCCTTAAACCTTGGTTTGACCGTGCCTGCTCCATGGCTATCCAGGCTAGAAATCAGGCTCACCGATCTTACCAAGCCTCTCCTTCCGATTTAACTCGCTCTGCTTTTATTATAGCTAGGAATCGCTGTACAGCTCAGATTCGAAGGTCTAAGGCTTCCTTTATAAGAAGGAAAGTTGATGACCTTAACTCCTCTCCCACTGACAAATGCTTCTGGTCCTTAGCCAAAAACCTCTCCAAAACTTCTGTAACTCAAGGTTTCCGCCTCTCATTCGTTCTGATGGTTCTATAGCTTGCTCTCCCACTGACAAAGCCACTCTCTTTGGCTCTCATTTTTCTGCCAACTCTTCTATCAACGATTCCAGCGCACCTGTTCCTCAGTCTTTTCCCCTCTCTAACCCTATGCCCTCCCTTATCCTTTCTTCACGCAAAGTTCATAAGGTTCTTCGCTCACTAAAGACAAACAAGGCATCTGGTCCCGATGGTATCCCTGCAAGGTTCCTTAAGGAGTTTACAGATGAACTGGCTCCAATGCTTTGCCGTCTTTTTCGCCTCATTCTGTCAACCAGTATCTATCCTTCATCTTGGAAGCATGCTCTAGTTCAACCTGTTCCTAAGAAGGGTGACCGCTCTATTCCTTCTAACTACCGACCTATTGCTCTAACCTCCTCTATTGCTAAAGTTCTCGAAACTTTGCTCAATGCTCACTTCTTGAAACGCCTTGAATCTAACTCACTTATCTCCGATCACCAGTACGGCTTCCGCAAGGCAAGATCCACTGGTGATCTCCTGTCCTATCTTACTCATGTATGGTCATCTTCTCTGAGGAACTATGGGGAATCCTTTGTCGTCGCCCTTGATATCTCTAAGGCTTTTGACAGAGTCTGGCACAAGGCTCTGTTGGCCAAACTCCCTGCCTATGGCTTTACCCCTTCTTTCTGTTCTCTGATTTCCAGTTTTCTTACTGACCGTTCTATATCTGTAGTTGTTGATGGCGCGACATCTAGCCCTTTCTCTGTTTCCAGTGGTGTTCCACAGGGCTCTGTTCTTTCACCTACTCTCTTCCTTCTCTTCATCAATGATCTTCTACAATCCCCATCTTCCTCTCTTCTTCATGCCTTTGCCGATGATTCTACCCTTCACTTTCCCTCTGCCTTTTCTTCACAACCTTCATCTGTTACTCATAATCAATCTCGTATCACTCTTTCTTCTACTCTTAACTCCGATTTGCAGAGAGTATCTGAATGGGGCACTCAAAATTTAGTTAAATTCAATGCCTCCAAGACACAGTTTCTGGCTATCTCTTTATCTTCTTCTCCTCCTGATAACCCTATTGTCTTCGAAACTAATGAAATTTATCCTCTTAACTCTATCAATATATTAGGAATCCATATAGCCTCTAACTTGTTTTGGAGGAATCACATAATCAAAATTTCTAAATCTTCATCCAAAAAATTGGGGGTTTTGTTTCGTTTTCGTCTATTACTTTTCCTCATTGCAGTTACTTAAAATTTACAAAGGTCTTATCCGCCCCTGCTTAGAATACTGCTCACACATCTGGGGTGCTTCTTCCTTTACTTATCTTCTTGATAGGGTTGAATCTAAGGCAGTCAGACTCATTAATGATCCTTCTCTTACTTCTAACCTGGATTCTCTCTCTCTTCGCCGTAAGGTATCTTCCCTTTCGCTTTTCTATCGCTACTACTTCCATCGCTGCTCTGATGAGTTGGCGAGTTGCATCCCTCCTCCACTGCCGAGGCCGCGTAACACTCGCCAAGCGGCCTCATCTCACAGGTACTGTGTGGAGATTTGTAGCTCGCGGATTGGTCGGTGCAGCGACTGCTTCTTCCCATCTACCTCCAGACTCTGGAACTCTCTTCCTCCTTCTGTCTTTCCTAATTCTTATGACCTTCATCCTTCAAAAAGCAGATCTATCGTCATCTCAGAGCCTAGTCCTCCATATCTCTGGGTCCTCTTTACTTTGACTGTTTTTTTCTGTCTGTCGTTTTCCTTTGTGTGACATTACCTCATCTCTGCCTTGCCCTTAACCTTTTTCTTTTCCTTCGTCTTGGTATTTTCTCGTGCCCGGGCCTTTATTGATGAGGGCAGTTTCTGCCTGTCCCGGTGTCACACTCTTAAAAAAAAAAAAAAAAAAAATAAATATATATATATATATATATATATATATATATATATATATATATATATATATATATATATATATATATATATATATATATATATATATATATATATATATATATATATATATATATATATATATATATATATATATATATATATATATATATATATATATATATATATATATATATATATATATATATATATATATATATATATATACATATATATATATATATATATATATATATATATATATATATATATATATATATATATATATATATATATATATATATATATATATATATATATATATATATATATATATATATATATATATATATATATATATATATATATATATATATATATATATATATATATATATATATATATATATATATATATATATATATATATATATATATATATATATATATATATATATATATATATATATATATATATATATATATATATATATATATATATATATATATATATATATATATATATATATATATATATATATATATATATATATATATATATATATATATATATATATATATATATATATATATATATATATATATATATATATATATATATATATATATATATATATATATATATATATATATATATATATATATATATATATATATATATATATATATATATATATATATATATATATATATATATATATATATATATATATATATATATATATATATATATATATATATATATATATATATATATATATATATATATATATATATATATATATATATATATATATATATATATATATATATATATATATATATATATATATATATATATATATATATATATATATATATATATATATATATATATATATATATATATATATATATATATATATATATATATATATATATATATATATATATATATATATATATATATATATATATATATATATATATATATATATATATATATATATATATATATATATATATATATATATATATATATATATATATATATATATATATATATATATATATATATATATATATATATATATATATATATATATATATATATATATATATATATATATATATATATATATATATATATATATATATATATATATATATATATATATATATATATATATATATATATATATATATATATATATATATATATATATATATATATATATATATATATATATATATATATATATATATATATATATATATATATATATATATATATATATATATATATATATATATATATATATATATATATATATATATATATATATATATATATATATATATATATATATATATATATATATATATATATATATATATATATATATATATATATATATATATATATATATATATATATATATATATATATATATATATATATATATATATATATATATATATATATATATATATATATATATATATATATATATATATATATATATATATATATATATATATATATATATATATATATATATATATATATATATATATATATATATATATATATATATATATATATATATATATATATATATATATATATATATATATATATATATATATATATATATATATATATATAT
>JAXCGZ010006215.1:0-7500 GCA_037179515.1 Halocaridina rubra | reverse complement strand
TGACACAAAAAAATTTACAGTTGGAAGAGAGTTGCTTAATTAAAGGCTTCAATTTACTTCTAGATAAAAAAAAAAAGGTCATGGGCAAGCCGCCATGGGAAAATGATATAAATATGCAGAGAAAATTTGAAGATAAACTCTAAAGCTACCTTGGAGAAACTATAATCTATCTTTGACGCGGCTGCTGCTTGCATAAGGGTCTTGCAGTGGTGGATTTTTAAAGAGGGTTTCAAATAAAGTGCAGGATCTGGGAGAGTCGAGAACTGATTCAATAAAGGAATATAAAAAAAGCAAAACATTTCTCTTATTTTTCTCACAATGTTATGTAAATATCGCATTCAATTATATTTTTAGCTTCTATTTAGGAATATTCTCTTTTAATGTTTATGTATAAAGATGTTTAGTTTCTCCTTTCGCGATCGTGCCATAAACATCAGTGTGCCAATATGCAGGTGCCATGAACATGAAAGAGCGCATTCTTCTTCTCATGGCTCTCTATTGTCACAAGGTCCAAATACATTATATTATTCGAGTATGTTTGGGACGGCCTCACAAGATTGTAAAGTAAATAACGAAGAGATACAAAGCAGTATATATATATATATATATATATATATATATATATATATATATATATATATATATATATATATATATATATATATATATATATATATATATATATATATATATATATATATATATATATATATATATATATATATATATATATATATATATATATATATATATATATATATATATATATATATATATATATATATATATATATAGATATATATATATATATATATATATATATATATATATATATATATATATATATGTAGTCGCCGTGGCTCAGTCGGTAGCGTCTCCGACTCTGAGGCGTCAGGTCGAGGGTTCGCGCCCCGTCACGGTCTGAGGTTAGCAAAGGCATGCACTCAGCGTAAGGATTACATCTGCCAAAACAAGTCCTTCGCAAGAAGGCAACCGTCCTAGCCCTTGGTTGATAAGGGAGTCCGTGACGTAAAACCGGAACCGGAACATATATATATATATATATATATATATATATATATATATATATATATATATATATATATATATATATATATATATATATATATATATATATATATATATATATATATATATATATATATATATATATATATATATATATATATATATATAAACTATGAAAAGCTACAGTCGTAAGCATGTAGACTCTCAAGTATTTTAATTTCTTCAGTTCTTTCTGGAATTTATGATTTTCTTACCAATTATTTAGCGTTCATCTGACTTTCCATTTTCGAATTTCATTATTAATGAACGTGCTTCACTTATTTAGGAGGCTTTGTTTATTATGATCCTGGTGAAAATACATCAAAATTTATTCACATTTCGAGCTACTAATGCATGCAGTTAAGATATTAAATATGCTACAGCACTCTGCAGGTTAACAGTAGGAGGATTCCTGGATTACATGTACGTTCATTCCTTAGATCAGTGCAAAACTTCTATAAACCTTTTTGCTATATTTTGCAAGAATGGCAAATCCTTTGGTGTTAGTCAATCAGAGTCCTCAAACCGCTCAATTTCTTATCAACTGATATTACTTTTCGAGTTAAATATCCACTTTTATTGCAATATTCTAAGCTAAAGAAAGATAAGTTTTGATATATCGTTCCTAACTGACGAGTGTGTACGTTCTGCAAATTACTCTCTCGATTAGAAGTGTAAATCTTTACTTTGCTCTCCAAGGCAACATTGTTCACAATAACAGGTTAGAGGTTACAAATAAAATAATAAATAGAAATTCATAAGCCTAAAGTAATATTTAGGTGTCGAATATCCCAGCAACTCAGCAGAATTTTACTTCCTTGTAAATAACACGCTACTAAATATATAAAGTGAAAAACATGTAGTATATGGCAGGCAGTTTATAATAAAAGAAAAAGACAAAGATATTGGGAGCTCCCGTATTTACCCACAGGGTTAAGTTCTCACTCTGTTAAGTCGCATTATTGTGTGCATATTTAAACTCCAACTATAATATATACATTCATCCAATTGCACATGAAAGTGCTTACTTTTGATAGTAACAATGAAATAATAAGAAAAAATATATGAGAAGGAACTATTCAAAATTCGATTATTGCTACTGATTTACAACTCACTAATGACTTCAAGAATCCAACGACCAGAATTTTAAATACCAAAACATCCAGGAAATCATAATCCGAGAAATTTTTCATTTTAGAAATGTTAGTTGGTCTAGCTGAAGACAACTTGCCTCATTCTGGCTATGCAATTTACACGTTATAGAAATAGAGAACCACAGTAGAATTATTGTGTTTAATAATAAATTAAGCAAAAACAAAGAAACTCTGCTGTGGGTTCCTCATTTCCGTTTCTTGAAGTAGTCACTGACTTCAGAACTCTTACACATTATATATATATATATATATATATATATATATATATATATATATATATATATATATATATATATATATATATATATATATATATATATATATATATATATATATATATATATATATATATATATATATATATATATATATATATATATATATATATATATATATATATATATATATATATATATATATATATATATATATATACATATGTATGTATATATATATATATATATATATATATATATATATATATATATATATATATATATATATATATATATATATATATATATATATATATATATATATATACATATATATATATATATATATATATATATATATATATATATATATATATATATATATATATATATATATATATATATATATATATATATATATATATATATATATATATATATAAATATATATATATATATATATATATATATATATATATATATATATATATATATATATATATATATATATATATATATATATATATATATATATATATATATATATATATATATATATATATAAATATATATATATATATATATATATATATATATATATATATATATATATATATATATATATATATATATATATATATATATATATATATATATATATATATAAATATATATATATGTATATATATATATATATATATATATATATATATATATATATATATATATATATATATATATATATATATATATATATATATATATATATATCTTTATATATATATGTATATATATATATATATATATATATATATATATATATATATATATATATATATATATATATATATATATATATATATATATATATATATATATATATATATATATATATATATATATATATATATATGTATGTATATATATATATATATATATATATATATATATATATATATATATATATATATATATAAATATATATATATATATATATATATATATATATATATATATATATATATATATATATATATATATATATATATATATATATATATATATATATATATATATTTATATATATATATATATATATATATATATATATATATATATATATATATATATATATATATATATATATATGAATATATATATATATATATATATATATATATATATATATATATATATATATATATATATATGTATATATATATATATATATATATATATATATATATATATATATATATATATATATATATATATATATATATATATATATATATATATACATATATATATATATATATATATATATATATATATATATATATATATATATATATATATATATATATATATATATATATATATATATATATATATATATATATATATATATATATATATATATATATATATATATATATATATATATATACATATATATATACATACAAATATATATATATATATATATATATATATATATATATATATATATATATATATATATATATATATATATATATATATATATATATATATATATATATATATATATATATATATATATATATACTATCGATTATTCAGCCGGCTATCATGTAAATGAGCTGTGTGTGTGTTTTTTTAATGCTAATGTCACATATGGGGAAATTCTTATATGGTCTTGGCCACATAGGTTATATTTCATCCCAATTCGGGTCAAACCTTTACTTCAAATTTACTTACTTTTATCCTCCTACCCTCAACTTCCATCCTCATCATGATCTTGCTATTTCAGTCATCAACTCTCTATTTGTTATCTCTGCAACTGTCACCATTTGCGGCCACAATCGAATCCAAATTTTTGAACTTATTCATTCTTTCCAGTCTTCTCTCTGTATATCAATTTCACACTCTTCTCCTACATTTATCTTTAGATATTCGCTCCTCCGTCCGATGATCTTTAAACTGTTTATCTATATTACCTCTCCAACTTTCTTTCTTCCGATCCACTTTCTTTTTGTAGCGCACCTAACAGAATTGTCATCAAACATCATACACCAATGGGACTGAGGTCGGATATACATTGCTAAATTGAAAAGGTTCGGGCTTGAAGACGATTCTTGATGTAATCCAGCTCTAAATGTGACCTTTCCGGTCAAATCTATACTACACTTCACCTTTGTTCTAGCATATATCTCCTAAGCTATTCCCACATTCTTCATGAATATCCAAATTTCAAGACTTAGGATACTGTCATATACTTTCTCCAAAGCAATGGATACCATATGGAGTCTTTTCTGTATCTCCAGGTGTTTTTCAATTCAAAGATTACCACATGTGTTCCACTTCTGTGCTTGATGCCAAGCTGTTCTGGGTCTATAGTTGAATCTTTACTAAGTTTCCTCTCAACACTCCTTTCCCAGCTCTTAATGGTGTGAGACTTAAACTTTATTTCCCTGTAATTATCATAATTTTGAATGTCAAACTTCACATTGTAAATAGGAATAATTACATTTGTTTTCCATCCCTAGGTATATTCTCTTGTCCGTAATTCTTCCACATCAAATTCCAGAGAAAGTGCTTTTCTTCCTCTCCCAAACTCTTCCACACTTTTGCTCGTACTTCATCTAGTTCTGTAGTCTTCTCATGCTTCATTTTCTTATATGCAATTTTCACCTCTTCTCTTTCTATGTGAAATGTTATGTGCTCATTCTCTGTCTTTGCCTGGTGCTATGCGCTCAATGAAATAGTGAAGCTTTTGAGAATTTATTCATATTCTGAATTCTTTATTACCAGACAGAGCTTTAGTGGAATTTATATATATATTCGAATTTCAAGTATTTGGGACTTCATATAATTTTGACAGGACGAGTGGATGTGGAGGTAAGCTACAGATTGAATGGAGCTAGCAAATATGTAGGTGGGTTGAAAGCTGTGAAAAGATACAGGTTTTTAGTAATGGATGAAAAGAGAAAGTTATAAGGAGTGAATATGCTTACGACATTGAATGGATCAGAGACTTGGAATGCAAGAGAGGATGAAAAGAACAAATTGACTGTCATGGAGATGAGGTATTTGAGAAGTATGACGGGTGTGTCAAGAATAGATAGAGCGAGAAACGATGAGGTAAAACAGAAAACAGGTGTTGTATGTGAGCTGTAGAATAAGTTAGATCAGAAAGTGTTCAGACGGTTTGGACTAATGGAACTGTTGTACATGGAAAAACTAGAAATAAAGGGTGAAAAGTTGAAGTAAGAGAAGTTAGGCAGACGGGATGCACTAGAGTGAGGTGGATGAATGGGATGAATAGACCAATGGGTGCACGAGGTATATCAGTTAAGTAGGTAAGGGAGAATGCGATAAATAGGGATGTGTTGGGGAGAGAATGTATATAGACGACACACACCAGAGGGATTCTCTGTCTGTTCAGTGCTACAAACTGATACAGGTGGGTATAGGGATTGCATTGATTAATAAGGTGAGGATGAATTAGCTACGATGGTCGGACATCATGGTAGAATGTCATTACCCACTTACCCTGTGCGTGACCCTTTATCCCAAGGAGCTAAGAGGAGTGAGTGGTGGGAAACAGTTTATTGTAAGTGAATGTGTATTGGCTAGGATGTCCCCTTGATAAGGGGAAATGCATCCATTGTATATATGTATGATTTATAATAATATCATACTACCTGAAACTTAAGAATAGCACACTTTTTCTTTTTTAGTTACAATGCATGTGAGAGTGTGTATGCAGTAAAAACTATTTTTTCCACAGTTTTTTACTGGTTTTATCTTCTCACGTGTAACTACTCATAGAACCATAGCATGCTGAAATAAGATACATGAATTGCTGTAAAACGAGAAGTGAAAAAAATCAGCATGTCTTTCTCGCATTCTATCAATACTGTGGTATAGAATTCGTCATTTGAATAACTGAAATGCAACATGCAATGAAAACTATATGTAACATGCTTAAAAATGGATATGGGTCTCATTTAGAAATATAAAGAATACTCCTAATACAAAAGCCATAAATAGAGCTCTTTGAACTTCACACAAAACGAAGAGACCATTCAAAGACACGCAGAAAAAATACTCTGCCGTCTGTAGCTTTTATTATTAACGAGTAGGGGATGGATTTTATACATCATATATTAACTAAAGGTGGGAGAAAGTTCTTTGAAACTGGTAAGGAGATATTTCAGGTATATAAGGGTAGCAGCGAACTCAAATATCTAAAAATAAAGCAAAATAATACAAATAATAAATGTTTTTTCATGACAAATTGAAGTGGAGGTGGTTCAAGATATTACAAATTGCACAACAACATTCAAGAGTAAGCTTTCTCTTGAATGCTTAAACGGCCCGCCATTTATCATCTAAATAATGAATATCTTTACTTTCATAGAAAATGCAAAAAAAAATATAAGAAAATATATATATCTGTTTTTGGTATGTTTGTTCAAACAAATCTCATTGAGAAATTATATTATGTAAAAGTCTTGATATTTGTATTAATCAAATAACAGTACTTGGGGGCATGCGCATATGGGCACTCCCAGTGATATTGCAGTTGTTAAGCATTACAATCTATATTTGGTAATTTATAAATAAAATATTAATAGAATTTGCAATTCATTTTAAATATCATAGCAAGTAATTAAGAATAAAATATAGTGTAACGATTGATTGACGGTAGAAGAGCACCCTGCGATTATTAATTAAGAGTAATATATGCTACACATAAAGTAATAATTGACTGATGGCAGAATAACACTCTGTAATTATGAATTGAGAGTACTAATTGTAATAATAATATTCAATAGCTCTTGTTGAGTGCTATCATTTAAGTTAAATATCCACTTTACCATATAAACACTACAGACAATCTGAAGCAGATACAGTATAATGATTTTCAGATTAGAGTAATAAGTAGGTACATATGCATATACCTATATACAGTTTTGAGATTGAACTAAGTCATTCATGTGACTTATATGTGTATAATTACCTACACAAATATAACTCAAGAGATTATTTTTTCTTTTGCAAAATATAACGCT
>JAXCGZ010006214.1:25000-57090 GCA_037179515.1 Halocaridina rubra | reverse complement strand
CTTCTTTTCTTTTCTTTTCTTCTTTTATTTTATTTTATTTTCTTCTTCTTCTTCTTCTTCTTCTTCTTCTTCTTCTTCTTCTTCTTCTTCTTCTTCTTCTTCTCCTCAAGGCATTGATATGTCCCTCTTCCCACGCGTTTGCAATTTTTTTTTTCTTTTTATCAAGAACATTAAGAATTATATGTAGCATCTATGTATACGTGCTATAAAGGTTAGTAATTATTACATTCTTATTCTGGGAATAAATTTAAATTCTTTTCGGTCATATATTTATGAGTAAAAAAAAAGAAATTGGCATCTAGTCGCGTTATCTGACAGCTTTATGACTTAAATGTTTTTTTTATATTTTTATATTTTTTTATATTACGTTTCCTTTACTTGGACGAGAAATTTGTGCTCTCACCTGTATTTGTAGGAGATACTGAGCTCTTAACTTATTTCTCTCTCTCTCTCTCTCTCTCTCCTCTCTCTCTCTCTCTCTCTCTCTCTCTCTCTCTCTCTCTCTCTCTCTCTCTCTCTCTCTCTCTCTCTTTTGTGAAAAAATATGTACATATTTAATTAGTAATAAAAGTGTCACTTGTCTGAAAACGTTACGTAATTCAACGTTCCGTAACGCTCGCTAATAAGGCATAGCGTTCGGCAGCGTTTTCTAGATTTTGCCTGAATTTTTATCTCAGAGCTTACAAATGGATCGATGGTGAAAAAGTAAGTAATTAATAAATTAATATATATTTCTAGTACTAGATGCCATATTTGGAAAAAAAAAAACACGCATGCGTTCTTCAGCGTTTTGTAGCGTTAGCAAACGTTCCGTAGCTTTCGAAAACGTTATCCTGCGTTGGAATTATTACTCAGCGTTCGCTAACGCTTTTTACTCTAATGCCTTATAGCGTTTGACTACTCTTTGTTGTTTTTGAAAGCGTAGCGTACGTTTTCCAACGCTTTATATTCAGAAAAGGTACGTATCGTTGTTTAACGTTTCACAACGCTCGATAACATCATGCTGTTCGGTAACGCTTTGTATCTCCAGCTCGAATATCCTTTTACTACCTGTATATATGTGGGGTGTTGGAGGGTACCAGGGGTGGAACAGCGATCAATACTCCTGATATGACCCTTTTATTAGCAGCTTCTTAGAGCGTGCAGTCGGTACGGGTGAATTTTGCGTGTCCAATAAAACAGACATATATTATCATCCATATCTATTATTAATTTTATTTTATAGGAATCTCGTATCGGCTTTTATTGCATATTAAATAAATGTTTATATAAATCCTGGAAAAAGGTCATATTTTAACCATCATTCAATTTTATTTTATTTTATATTCGATAAAGAAAAAAACTGTTATTCGATGACGGGAGTTAGAGTTATTGAGTGGTTTTAAGATCCCTTTGAAGATGTAAGATTTTATTTATTTATTTATTTATTATTTATTTAATTTGTGTATATATATATATATATATTTATTTATTTATTTATTGTATATATGTATATTTATTAAGTTTATTGACATTTT
This sequence comes from Halocaridina rubra, assembly GCA_037179515.1. Taxonomy (NCBI): domain Eukaryota; kingdom Metazoa; phylum Arthropoda; class Malacostraca; order Decapoda; family Atyidae; genus Halocaridina; species Halocaridina rubra. The sequence continues at coordinate 55,573 of JAXCGZ010006214.1, read as the reverse complement.
AAGCTTGGACAGTGACTACTGACATATTATATTTTTCTCGGATTTTTGTTATCGATTTATCGAAATTATACTTTACAGTTATTGAAGAGACTGGTCTTTACCGTGGCTCAAGCGGTAGCGTCCGCGACTCTGAGGCGTCAGGTCGAGGGTTCGCGCCCTGTTACGGTCTGAGGTTAGCAAGGGCATGCACTCAGGGTAACGATTACATCTGCCAAAACAAGTCCTTCGCAAGAAGGCAACCGTCTTAGTCCTTGGTAGAAAAGGGAGTCCGTGACGTAAAACCGGAAAATTGTCTTTTTGTAATATATGTAAATGATTTAACAATAGGGACCCGTGGTAGCTCAGTAGTAGAGTGTCCGAGTCTGGAAGCGACTAAAGTGGGTTTGATCCAAACACGTGGCTTAAGAAGATACATGCAGCTTTCATCCCCCAGCTCATACATGGCTGTGTCCACCCCCATTCGATTTGAACTAGTTTTGACACATAAGAGTGTGTAATGAACTAATGACATTAATATCTCTCTTTACTCACTAAAGACATTTTTGATGCTTTGTTCTCGAGAAGGCATAGAATACTCTCGAGTTTTTTGTCTCTGAAATCCTTTGAATGCCATATCTAATCAGTCTGATGTAAAGTGTCCAATCTTTTCGGCACTCTGACGTCATATCACAAAATGAGTGCCAGTAATTAGTGATTCATTTTTATTCAATCACTGAGAGAGCATTTATTTTACACTCTAAATATAATATTTCGATATGTATATAATTTTGTTTACTGATCCATACATGCGTACATACATACATAAATACATACATATATATATATATATATATATATATATATATATATATATATATATATATATATATATATATATATATGTATATAATATATATATATATATATATATATATATATATATATATATATATATATATATATATATATATATATATATACATATATATATATATATATGTATGTATGTGTGTGTGTGTTTCTGTGTATGTGTGTATGCGTGTGTGTATATTTATACTTATGTGTGTGTACTTATATTTCATCGTACAATCTTATACCAATGTTTTAAGTTTGCTCCTGTCCAGTATGCATGAGTTACAGCTTTGAATGATGTTTCAATATAATCAGAAAATTGTTAGTTTCTTAAAAGACAAACATTCTAATTATATATATGTGTGTGTGTGTGTGTGTGTGTGTGTGTGTGTGTGTGTGTGTGTGTGTGATTACCTAATTGTGATTACCTAATTGTGTTTACGGGAAAGAGCCCAAAGCTCGTATCTTCCCGTCTCCTGATCGGTTCCATTTTTAGACTTAGTGATACTTATCATACCTGTCTTTAAAACTATGGATTGAGATAGCATTAACTACCTCCTCGCTTAGCGAATTCCAATTATCAACTACTCTTACACTGAAAAAGTATTTCCTTACATCCTGCAAACAAGTTTTCTTACGAAGCTTCAAACTATGACCTCTAGTTCTAGAGCCAGCCATATCGAAATATCGATCCCTATCCACTCTATCATAACCATGAAGGAATTTAAAGACTGTCACCATATCCCCCCTTACTCTTCTAGCTTCGAGTGATGGCAAGTCTAATTCCCTCAGCCTCTCATCATAACCGAGATTGCGTATTTCTGGCACCAGTTTCGTGGCATGTCTTTGAACTTTTTCAAGCTTAGCTATGTGCTTTTTCAAGTGCGGATTCCAAAAGGGGGCTGCATATTCGAGTTTTGGCCTCACATAGGTTACATAAATATTTCTGAACATTTCCTTGTCCATGTGCCTGAAGGCTACCCTTACATTTGATAAGAATGCATATGCTGCCCTTACTACGCCATTTATATGTATTTCTGGAGACAAATCTGCCAGTATGTTTACTCCTAGATCTCTCTCATTTTCTGTCTCTTGAAGTTGTACTCCAGCCACCGAGTAGTCAAGCTTGGGCCTTCTTGCACTTGTACCCATTCTCATTACCTTACATTTTGAGGTATTGAATTTCATTAGCCACTTTTCTGACCACTCATGCAGATTATTTAGATCCTCCTGAAGTTCTCTACCATTGTTCTCGTTTTTTACTTTCTTCACAATCTTTGCATCATCTGCAAACATATTCATGAATGAATTTACACACTCTGGTAGGTCATTTACATATACAAGGAACAAAAGTGGCCCTAAAACTGAACCCTGTGGAACTCCACTACTAACTCTTCTCCATTCAGACACTGAGTGTCTTACTCTAACCCTCTGTTCCCTTCCTTCTAAGTAAGTTTTTATCCATTCCAAGACATTTCCACCTATTCTAGCCATTGATTGCAGCTTCCTAATAAGTCTCCCATGTGGAACAGTGTCAAACGCTTTCTGGAAGTCTAGGAATATGCAATCTGCCCAGCCCTCTCTTTCCTGTAAGATTTGGCTTACCTCATCATAAAATTCTAATAAGTTTGTTACTGTTGATCTTCCTTCTCTGAAGCCATGTTGCCTCACTGACAAAAAGTTGAAGGATTCCAAGTGAAGAGAGATATGTTTCCTTAGTAGTTTCTCCATAAGTTTGCAAACAATGCTGGTCAAGGAAACTGGTCTATAGTTCAGAGCCGTATCCCTCCTTCCCTTTTTGAAGATAGGTATCACATTTGCTTGTTTCCAGCATCTTGGAATCTCCCCCGACTCCAGTGACTCCTTAAATATGATACTTAGTGCCACTGATATTGTGTTTGCGCATTTTTTAAGCACATGAGGAGATATGTCATCAGGACCTGTAGCTTTATGAACATCTAAATCCATCAGCGCTTTGCATACCTCTGTGGCTGTAAGGTTGATGTTCTCTAATACCGGCCCTTGAGCTTCTATCACTGCAATCTGAGGGGGTGGGGTATTTTCTACTGTAAATACTGACTGAAACTCCTTGTTCAATTCTTTGCAGATCTCTTCGTCCGTCTCAGTGATGCTTCCATCCGCTCTCTTTAGCCTTAAAACCTGTTCTTTTACCTTCAGTTTTCCTCTGATAAAGCTGTGGAAAAGCTTGGGATTTTCTTTAGCCTTCCTGGTGATGTCCCTCTCATAATCTCTCTCTGCCTCTCTCCTTTTACTTAGGTAGTCATTTCTTGCTCTTTTGTAGGTTTGCCAGGCATTTATGTTTTTTCTCCTCCTATACCTTTTCCAGCATTTGTCTCTCCACTCCTTAGCTCTTTTACACCCATTATCGAACCATTTCTCTCTGGCATGAATTACACCTACTTTGGTGACAGGTATGCAGCAATCTACTATCTTTCCATATTTCTCACAAAAGATGTCATACATTTCTTGTACAGATTTGTTGTAAAATAAGGTTCTCCAGTCAATAACTGCAAAAAGCTCATTCATTTTGATGTAATCTCCTTTCGGATAGTTCCTCCTCATGTCCTCAGTGCCTCTACTCTCAGGAAGAATGTCTTCAATGATATACGCCATCAACAACACACAGTGGTCACTCTTTCCAATTGGTGGTTCATACTCAATATTTTCAATATCCAACACATTATCTGTGAACACCAGATCAAGTAGTGATGGCTCATCCCCACCCCTGGCTCTTGTTGGTTCCATTACATGTTGGTGTAGGAAATTCCCTTGTACGCAATCTAGGAATCTTGCCCCAAATGAGTCCTCACCACTGTGTGGGTCAAGATTTATCCAATCTATCTCTTTATGATTAAAGTCTCCCATAATCAAAATCCTACATTTTTTCTCCCGCGCCATGTTAACAACTGAGTTTATGACTTCAATCGTACCTATATGACTTTCCTGATAAATTTCAAGCCTATTTTGGTTCCTTGGTGGGTTGTATACAACAGTTATTATAATGCTCTCTGACCCAGTATTTATGCGAGCAACAAGAAATTCCCTGAACTCACTTTCTATAGCCAAGTTTATTTCTTCAACTTGAATCCTCTCACTTATGAGCAGTGCAATCCCTCCACCAGTCCTCTCAGATCTTTCGACCCTTAGTATTCTGAAGCCCTTAGGAAAAACTGTGACACTGTTTATGTCCTCACTCAACTTAGTCTCTGTAATTGCTACTATATCTGCCTTACTGTTGTGAATCCTATCTTTTAATTCTACTGCCTTACCAGCTAATCCATCAGCATTTGTGTATAACAATCTTAATGAGGCCCCATCCCCTGATCTTCTGTCATTATCTTCTTTATCTCCCCTTTGTCTGGAAGTATTCTGTAACGAAAATTTTTCTTCTCTTCTTCATTTCTTTCATCATTTAACCTTCTTGCCTCTTGCAACAAGTTTTTGATCTTTCCCATCTCTTCCTGTGTTCTGTATCGTCTAATGAACACTTCTTTGCATTCTTGAAGGTCTTTTAGACTTTTTTTTCTCAACAATATTTCCCTACATGTCTCCCCTCTCTCAAAGGTTACTTTTGTTGGTCTCGGCTTTCCTTCCCTCGAATATTTACCTAGTTGGTGTATGTTTACAATATCCTCAGGACCACATACTACTCCAAGCTTTCTTATCAGGTCTACAAAGTTAGCTTTATTTTCTTCAAGTCTCCCCTGCCATGTTGGCTCCTGGGATTCACTTATGCCTGAGATTACCACTGTCTTCTCCTTATCAAGTGCCTGTCTGATGAGTGGGTTTGCCCTTTCCATCACAACGTCTTTCATTTTTTCGATTACTGTCTCTTTATAGTCAACTGTTTGTATGTTTTCCAGTGCCACCACCTTTACAGCCTCTTTTACTGCCACATTCCCCTTTAGTGCATCAGCAAAGGACGTTTTCATGGCATCATTTTCCATATTCAGCTCCTGGAACTCTTTTCTGAACTGTTCAATGTTTTCCTTAATCTGAACATTCCAAGCAGCAATCTCGTCTCTCTCAGAAGAGAGCAGTGAACTAACATCTAATTCCTTTAGGTTGTCATTTAGCTGTTTGTTTTTATCTTCTTGTTTAGAAATTCTAGATTCTAGTTGACTCTTTTCCCCTTCCAGCTTCTTTATTCTTTTTTCTAGTTCCTTTCTCTCCTGCCCTTGTGCTTTATTTGCTTCCTCCAAAGATCTTATTTGTTCTCTGAGTGTTTCATTCTCTTTCATTTCTCCATCCATATTCCGAATTTTTTCATCAAGGCTTGTAACCATTTCCTCTAACTTCTTGATTCTCTGTTTAAGTCCTCTGATGACTACCCCTTCTCCCGACCCATGGGTGGGAGAGGTTTGGGACAGAGATGGCTTCATTTTTATGTTCTCCCTCTCACAGAATATAGAAAGAAGACGAGAAAGAGGAAAAAAAAAGAAAAGAGAAAAACTTCTAATTTACCTTCACACAGAATTTTTATATCTCCATATAAGTGCTATTTAGTGACTCAGTTTGTCTCCTTTCTGGTAACACACATCTTAACTTAAAAACTTGACCATGGTAATTTAAGTATAAAAAGAAAAACAAAAACAAAAGTCAAACCTGAAGGAAAATTCGAATTTGTGTTCGAGGTGGCACCCACCTGTTTCTGTTATATATTCTTCCTAACTGATAAACTGACTTGCTAACCAAGATATGTTATCACGGGATTTAGACTTTACATTTAACTCAATATATATACAAAATAACAAAATAGTAAAAGAGAAAGCTAAAAGAAAAGCAAAAAAAATGAAGAAAATAGGACTGCTGTACTACTTGGCAACTTAACTCAGTACTGTTGACAGGTGGGTATTTGGTAATTTTTTTTCTGTGTGTGTGTGTGTGTGTGTGTGTGTGTGTGTGTGTGTGTGTGTGTGTGTGTGTGTGTGTGTTACAATTGTGGCCACCCGCCTAGCTTCAGCTGGATAAGGTGTGTTATTGGAAAAATTATTATGTATTTATATCCATTGCAAAGTCAGTTAACCCTACTCTACTAGGTTTTATCCAAAAGGTACACATTAAAGCTGCTTTTTTATGGGTTTTCTTTATTATGCAAATTCCTAACCCCCCCTGGGAGGTCTTCTTCCAGCTCTTGAAATATTATCTTTGGTTCTCCAGTTTCTACGTCCTCCTCCTTCTTCTTCTTCTTCTTCTTCTTCTTCTTCTTCTTCTTCTTCTTCTTCTTCTTCTTCTTCTTCTTCTTCTTCTTCTTTTCTTTTCTTCTTCTTCTTCTTCTTCTTCTTCTTCTTCTTCTTCTTCTTCTTCTTCTTCTTCTTCTTCTTCTTCTTCTTCTTCACTTTCATCCTCCTCCTCCTCCTCTTCACACCCACCATCCACCCACCTACATCACCCATCTTTAGGGCAGGTTTCAGGATACGGGAATTCTGTATGGCTGTCAAAAAGGAACAGTTAGGAAAGGTAAACCGAGGAAGCCACGCCCCATGTCTGACCTTTTGGCATTCATATATTTATGGCCGCGGTAATTCAGTAGTAGAGTGCATCGGTAGTGACAAGCCTAAGTAACGTGGGTTCAATCCTGCTGCAGGGCTTTAGGAAGGGCATCAAATCTTAATCCTCCAGCTCCAACGTGTCTGTGTCCACCGCATACGAAAGGAGACAGTTTGTGACACATTGGAAAGGGAAAATTTTCCTTTTATTTTTATTGCTTTTTATAGGTGTATGATTTTCTATCATGTTTTTATTGAATTCATTGAAGTATTTATCAAGTTTATATGACTCGGGGATGGGGAACCACCATCAGTAAGCTATTTTTTTCAAACTACTTTGAAGTCATTGATTATTTTAACAATGTCATCTGGCCCGCGGTAGCTCAGTGGATAGAATGCTCGACTCGGGAAGTGACAAACCTTTGTTGGAGCCCTCCTTGGGGCGTAAAGTAAGCATCCAACCTTAGTTCCCAAGCTCTAACCTGTCAGTGTTCACTCCTCTTCGAAAGTGGGGTTGGCTTGGGGAACGAGTAATTACAAAAAAAAATAAGTTTCTTTCCAAGTAGTCGCCGTGGCTCAAGCGGTAGCGTCAGCGACTCTGAGGCGTCAGGTCGAGGGTTCGCGCCCCGTCACGGTCTGACGTTAGCAAGGGCATACATTCAGGGTAACGATTACATCTGCCAAAACAAGTCCTTCGCAAGAAGGCAACCGTCCTAGCCCTCGGTAGAAAAGGGAGTCCGTGACGTAAAACCGGAACAACATAAGTTTTTTACCATAAATCAAATTGTTTGTGTTTTTGTTTCATATTTCTTTGTATTTCAGTAAATTTTTAGCCAGTTTTATATGACTTGAGTACGGGGAACTACTAAACAGTACTCTTTTTCCCAGGTTTTCGACTTATAGTCTATAAGCGTTTGATGCACGTGATAAAATACTTCCATTTTACCCTCTGTAGTTTGGTAAAGAAAATAAAGTAAGCTGTAATGTCAAAAAAAAAAAAAGGTTTCAGTTGTATTATTACTTAGTCACTTGTGTTGGTTCTCTCTCTCTCTCTCTCTCTCTCTCTCTCTCTCTCTCTCTCTCTCTCTCTCTCTCTCTCTCTCTCTCTCTGTATATATGTATGTATGTATGTGTGTGTGTACATACTTGCTTCCTATGTGGCTAATTACCTAGGTATTCACTGAAGAATATGTAAATGAAATCTATTATATTTTTTAATTTGTTTTATTTGTAAGTTTTTTTCCTGTAAATCTATTCATTTATTCTGGGAATTTATTATGTAAATTTATTCTGTTTTATTCTATAGAATAAGTTGTTTTGTTTTTGAAAATTTAAATTTCTTCAGATTCTTTAAATGTATTCTATTTTCGATTCTTTTATATAATTCTGTATTTCTTACGTAAATTTATTCTAGATTATATTGTATATTTATTTTTATTATTTTAATCCGTAGCTTAATTTTAATATTTTGATTTTGTTACTTCTAATATCTGTAAATTGCAGATGAAGTGTGGTGTCAGAGGGATCCTTTTTTGGTGTTAATTAGAAAGAACATTTGTGATAATTACTCTTCAGCCATTACTCAGTGCCGTATTTCCCAGCTCTTGACCAACTCGAAAAATGAAAATATAAATAAAAATCGACAAAAAATTTTGGCATGAGTAATAAGATTTTAATTGGCAATTAGTCTCCAATATGACATCGGTTTTCACACCTTGAGTAATGACCTAAAAAGAAATTTCCATTTTTTCCTTTTTTCTTATAATTGCGGTATTTATGACGTGTCTACCTGTATTATTATTATTATTATTATTATTATTATTATTATTATTATTATTATTATTATTATTATTATTATTATTATTATTATTATTATTATTCTCTCTCTATTATATCTACCTTGCATACTACTACTAATACTAATACTACTTTTATGATAATAATAATAATAATAATAATAATAATAATAATAATAATAATAATAATAATAATAATAATAATAATAATAATAATACAGGTGGACACGTCGTAATTATTATTATATTATTATTATATTATTATTATTATTATTATTATTAGTATTAGTATTAGTAGTAGTAGTAGTAGTAGTAGTAGTAGATAGATATTAAGATGAGATGTGAAGCTTTAAAAAGATATAAGCACTTTGGAAGTGGTTTGGCCACACAGTTCAAAGGTTCATAATTGAATAGTCTTCGCATGCAACTCTTTCAGGCAGGGAAAAAGTGGTTCCTTCATATTTTTATTGTAGTTAGAGAAGAGAGTAGTGAATGTTCTATAACTCTTCAGATGTATATGTTATACAACTTTATTGTCATAAATGTTATTTCAGCCTCTTGCGTAGTATATGTTCTGGAGCCTCTCCAGTTATAAAATGATTGAACGCTTTAGTTGGAAATGTCATTCAACTCCTTTTTAGTAAATGTTATTCAGATCTTCGTAAGTCCTTCTTCTTCTTCTTCTTCTTCTTCTTCTTCTTCTTCTTCTTCTTTTCTTTTCTTTTCTTTTCTTTTCTTTTCTTTTCTTTTCTTTCTTCTTCTTCTTCTTCTTCTTCTTCTTCTTCTTCTTCTTCTTCTTCTTCTTCTTCTTCTTCTTCTTCTTCTTCTTCTTCTTCTTCTTCTTCTTCTTCTTTTCTTTCTTCTTCTTCTTCTTCTTCTTCTTCTTCTTCTTCTTCTTCTTCTTCTTCTTCTTCATCTTCATCTTCATCTTCATCTTCTTCTTCATCTTCTTCTTCATCTTCTTCTTCATCTTCTTCTTCATCTTCTTCATCTTCTTCTTCTTCTTCTTCTTCTTCTTCTTCTTCTTCTTCTTCTTCTTCTTCTTCTTCTTCTTCATCTTCATCTTCATCTTCTTCTTCTTCGTCTTCGTCTTCTTCTTCTTCTTCTTCTTCTTCTTCTTCTTCTTCTTCTTCTTCTTCTTCTTCTTCTTCTTCTCCTTCTCCTCCTCCTCCTCCTCCTCCTCCTCCTCCTCCTCCTCCTCCTCGCTATTGTCGTATCATGCCACTCATACTGTAGTCGACAAGTATCAAATGTGACAATTTATTATTTTTCTTTATTTACTATTTATTTTTGCTATTGTATTTTGTGAAGAGACTGAGTAAAACCAGTTAAGGTTTCTGGAAGTAGCTTTTGGTGGAAAACTCGTCTGTTCTCTTCAATGAGCGACAAGTTATTGGAAACCAAATAAAATTTATTGTAACGGTGTGTTGTTGTAAGACAAGATTGTGGTAGCTTAAAATTAGCTGCGTCGGCACCATAGCCAATTTTATATTACTTGCTGATTCATATATTTTTTTTAATTCATTTTTATTTTATATATATATATATATATATATATATATATATATATATATATATATATATATATATATATATATATATATATGTATGTGTGTGTGTGTGCGTGTGTGTGTGTGTGTGTGTGTGTGTGTGTAATATGATAATGAAACAAAAATGACTGTATAGCTAAAAATGGAGATCGTGGTTGAAGAAAAAGAAAAGCCAAATTTTTTTTTTTTTTTTCATTCTATACCTGAACCATCCCTTTATGTTAATGCATCTATGTCATATAAGTTATGTGTGTTTGTGCGTGCGTGTGTGTGTTTGTGTGTGTGTGTGTCTGTGTCTTTTTTCACCGACTGTGACAAGTTGGTGACAAAAAGCCGGTAACACAAACCTGGGGAGTTACAGCTATGCACTCTACGTATGCAAATTATGTAACGGGACCCAAAGTCTGCCCACCATATAAACTGGAACGCATTAGCGGCTGCAGTAGCTCAGTGGTAAAGCATGCTAATCGGAAAAGTAACAAGCCTAACAAAAGCGGGTTTCATCCCTCTGTGGGGCGTTAGAAAGGGCATCTAGCCTTAATCCTCCAGTCTCTCTACAGACGCGTGTGACGATGTAAGCAATGCTCTGTGCGCCCTCATTCTGTAAATACTTTTTCTTGTGAAGATCTAAGACTCTCTACCGAAAAAACAGTGCCCAGTAAGTGTTTGTGAATATGTGGAGACAGTGATAATGCCAGTTCATATGTGAAATTAAGTCTGTTCGTAGAGTTTTTCATGCTATAAAAAGTTAAATTTTCTACTGGACTCCTACTCAAATTTTTCAAAAGCCGCGCATGCGCACTGGGACCCTATGCCATAAATACCACTGATTGGTGCGTTTTCTTTCAACTTGTTTTATATATTTTTATCATTTGCTAATTAAATAACACGGAGACTATTGTTTTGTAGACCTTTCTAAATACATTTGAAAAATGGATAATTCATTTGATCTCACAAACAAAGACGATAATCCTCTCGAGGAAACGACGGAAGAAAGAGTGGTAAGACGCAACCCACCACTGGCCACTCTCGAGAATCCGTCACGAGAACTTCTTGGTAAATATACAAAATGCGAATTGCAAAAGCACTGCATTGAGTTGGGCCTTACTGGTATATGGACAACTAAAGAAAATTTGATTGATAAAATGATAACATATTATAGAAGCATTGATGAATCACCATCGTCACATGATGCTACCCACGAGAGAGAGAACGAAACTTACGATTCGACAGAACTGTACCACATATTTCAAAAATTTGTTCGAGAAACTAACGACAAATTTTGCGTAATGAACAATTCTTTAACAGAAAAGGAGAGAGAAATACAAGAACTAAAAACAAAATTATTCTTGGCACAGGAAACCATTAAACAAAATCAAGAAGCAATACAAAACCTCAGTGAAACAAATACCCATGCCAGACGTACGAACGCACCACTTGAAGGAAATACCTTATTGATTGGCGACTCTTACTTAAAAGAAATAATATCAAGCGACCTTCATGAACATGCAGAAATAAGAACACTTCCAGAAGCAAACTTGAAGATACTAAAATCTTGGATAAGTGAGGAACTTGATCACTTGCCAAAGGAATGTGTTATCTACTGCGGAACACAAGATCTACTTGACGAAGATGCTACCCTAGAAACAATTCTTGATACCCTTGGGACTGTAATCGCCGAACTTCAGGGGAAAAACAAAGATATTGAGGTCAAGGTTTGTGAACTAGTCCCAAGTTTGAAGACAAGTGGTTTGCCTGATAGAATATATCAATATAATACCCAGTTGCATGAATGGTGTAATAACAATGGGGTTACATTCATTAAGACAGCAGAGTTTTTCAAACTTGGAACTGGTGATATTGATATTAACTGTTACGAAATTCGAGATGATATGGAAAATGATTTACTTAATAGAATTGGAGCAATCAGACTATTGGATGCTATTTCTTCTGTTTGTACAAGTGACTTTATCTGCCGAGACTGGAAAACAGTAAAATCAAATTTGTTTAATGCTAGCAACAATAAAATGAAATCTAATGATGTAAGTGACAGAGGAGGTAGTGACAATAGAGTGAACATGAATGTTAAAGGTAACAATACAGTTAGATTTTATCAAAATAGAGGCCAAAATACGGGAGTCAAAAATAGTTTTTTGCGTGGTAGATATGGTGATACTGGCTCCCAGGGACGATACAGCAATACAAACACCTGGCTAAGTCATACTAACAAACAAAATAGAGAAAGAAGGGATTATGATTATAATAATTTCTTGCGTGGTAGACATGGTGATACTGGCTCCCAGGGACGATACAGCAATACCAACACTAGGATAAGTCATACTTACAAACAAAACAGAGAAAGAAGGGATTATGATTATGTGCAAAGTCAAAGATATGGATGTTATAATTGTGGTGAGTTCAATCACCGCCAATCAAATTGTAGATTTGATCATAAAGTTAAATGTAATGTATGTCATGAATATGGTCATAAGAGTAGATTATGTAAAAATAATGATTATTATTAGAATCATGGCCAAGAAGACAGTGCCGATGTGAAAGTTACTTGTAAATATAATGATAGATTATCTGTCGTACATATAAATGCACAATCCCTGTTATCCCATATACTAGAAATTGAACATATGCTTGTACAAGAAAATATTGATGTTCTTTGCATTAGCGAATCATGGCTGTATCCGTCAATTAACAATGCATTTATTAATATTCCTTCATATAATATTTATCGCTATGACAGTGGTAGAGGAGGAGGTGTATGTTTATATGTTAAAAATTATTTGAAGGCCACTGAACTAAATCTTGAAACTGAGAAGCACGAAGGAGTGGAAGATAAATGGATCTCTGTCCAACATAAAAAGTTTCCTTCTATTATCATAGGCTGCGTGTACCGCCACCCCAAAGCCTCGGTAACCTCTTTTAGCTATATTTTGGACGTTTTTAAGGAGATAATTTTAAAAAACAAACCAGTTTTTATATATGGCGATTTTAATGATGATCAACTAAAAAGAGAAAATAAAATGAGTAGACTTATTAAGAATTTAAATCTAGAACAGATTATAAATAAACCAACTAGAATCACTCCCACTTCAGTTTCCCAAATCGATCTAGTAATAACAAACTCCAAACATATGATAACTAAGTGTGACGTAATGCCAAGCCCTATAGCAGACCACGAGGAAATTGTAACGTCCCTAAATATTCGCAAACCAAAGAGACAACCAATCTTTAAAACATTCAGATGCTTAAGAAATTATTCACAAGAATTACTTTGTAGTTTACTTATGAATGAAGTACATAAATTAAATGAAATTCTATATACCGATAATATCAACACACAAGTAAATATTTTAACCAGTGTCTTATCATCATGTATAGATCGATGTGCACCACTCGTGACAAGAGAAATATTTCGTCCCCCCGCTCCTTGGATAACAGATGACATAAAAAACATTATGAAAGAAAGAGACAAACTACAAAATGAAGTAAAGCTACAAAGAGATAATATCCCTTTAAGAGAAAAGTTTACAGAGCATAAGAAACAAGTAAAATCATCATTAAGTAACAGTAAGAAACAGTATTACAAAAATAAATTTCAAAACGCTAAAGGCAATATCTCTGATACATGGAAAATTGCTAAAACCATGCTTTCCAATAACTGTAATAAAAGTAGTAACATATCAATTATACCCGATGAGGTAGATGTAAGTGCTAAAGCAGAAGAGTTCAATAATTATTTCGCTGAAGTGGGGAAAAAAACCTTTGAAAAAACAAAAAAAGAAATAATAAATGAAATCAATAATAGTAATGGTGGTAATAATAATGATGATGGTAGTAGTAATAATAATAGAAATGTTGATAATGGTGTAAATAATAATGATGGTGGTAGTAATGGTAATGATAATAGTGATGATGGTAGTAATAATAATAATAATGTTCAAGAACATAGTGCATTCAATAGAAGTAATGATGTCTTTAACCCTACTACAGTAGATTGTAATACAGTAATCTTAGTAATAAAAAATCTGAAAGACTCTAATGCATATGGATCAGATGGAATTTGTTTTCGTTTTATTAGAGATTCATTATTTGTAATAGCTTATTATCTGACGGTAATAATCAATACTTCCATAGTTACCAATGTCTACCCAGATTTATGGAAAAATCCCCATGTAATTCCTGGTTTTAAAAATGGAAATCCTGACGACGTCTCTAACTATAGACCAATCTCTTTACTACCAATTTTATCAAAGATACTTGAAAAGATTGTTGCAAATCAGTTAAGTGAGTTTCTTGAAAAAAATAAACTTATTGCAAAAAGTCAACACGGTTTCAGGCCAAAATTATCAACTGAAACTGCCTTATTGAAAATATCAGATGAAATATACAAAAATATAGATAATAAGAAAATATCATTGCTACTACTACTCGATCTTTCTAAAGCTTTTGATAGTGTACACCATACCACTCTATTAGAAAAATGCAAAAAAATGAACATTGACCCAAGCTGGTTCGAGAACTATTTAAAAAACCGCTACCAGTCAGTCAGAATAAAAGATGTAGTCTCAAGTCGCAAGAAGGTATTGTTTGGGGTCCCTCAGGGATCGATCCTAGGACCTATACTTTTTCTAATATATGTAAACGATCTAGTAAAATATTTACCTAACTGTTATGTCATTCAATATGCTGACGATACTCAAATCTTAATTGAAGGAGAAATTGATGATTTAGAAAATATTATTCGTAGAGCAGAAGAAATTTTGTATATGGCTAAACGTTACTTTCTAAAAAATGGTCTGTTACTTAATGAAACTAAAACCCAATCTATTCTTATCGGATCCAGACAATTATTATCAGAAGTTGATGACAATCTTCATATAAATTTTAACGGTAATATCATTAAGCCAATGAACTCGGTAAAGAACCTAGGTGTCTATTTTGACCGTTACATGAATTTTGAAATGCATATAGATGAAATTTATAAAAAAGTAATGGGTACTCTAATATATCTAAATAGGGTAAAAGACTCATTTGAAACATCAACTCGTATAATAATTGTCCAGTCCTTAGCTATGAGTTTAATTAATTACTGTCTCAAAGTTTGGGGATGTACAAATAAGACTCAATTACAAAGAATACAAAAGTTACAAAACTTTGCAGCACGAGTGGCTGTTGGCAATGTAAGAAAATACGAGCACATCTCTCCTGTTTTAAAAGATCTAGAATGGATAAAGATTAGAGATAAATATGTTTTTGATATATGTACCTTTGTTTTTAATATACTAAGAAACAATATTCCTGATTGCTTGTATAATTTTTCTACAGTAAGCTCAGTTACCGGGTTAACTACCCGTCAAGGGGAAGATTTATTAGTACGAAGGTCTAAAACTGATATTGGCTCAAGAGATATAAACATTCGTGGACCTCATTTATATAATCAGCTTCCCAGAGAACTAAAAAATGCTGGTTCAGTGTATACTTTTAAATATAATCTTAAGAAGTTGCTCTTAAAGGAAGATTTTACTTGTAAATTTTAATGGTACACTCATCTTTATGATTTGTTTGTTTTAGTATGTCTATATCGTACACCACAGATGTCTATCTGGAATATATATGTATCTTATTTAAATACCCAATGTACATTGGAATAAAGGATTATTATTATTATTATTATTATTATTATTATAGCTCCAAGCTCTCTGTGTCCATCCCCATTCGGATAGGAATTAATAGCGATATACAGTGCGACAAAAAATTAAGTGGAAAACACTCTTAGGTACGACAACTTCGTTTTCTTGTAATTTTATTTTTTATTTCAAGCAGATTAATTAGTGTTGTAGTATATTAAGTACTTATTATCCTTCACATCTGACGAGTCACAGCACTCTCCATCTCTGTTTCTATTTACTTTATATTTTCCTCTTTCCCAGGCCTGATGAGGGCAGTTTTATTCTTTTTATTTTTTGCCCGTCCTGGTGTCACACTAAAAAAAAAATAATTAAATAAATAAATAAATATATATATATATATATATATATATATATATATATATATATATATATATATATATATATATATATATATATATATATATATATATATATATATATATATATGAATGAGACTATTTAAAGCCACTTTTAGTAATTTAGGGAGTGCGTGCACGCAATGTCTCCATGTACTGCCTCGAGATCAAAATAAAATAGTTTCTGAAAGATATGCACGCAACAACACTGTTGTAAATAGAGAAAAGTTTGGCCATTCTCACTTGAAGCGAGGCACCATATTGCCTCTAATATACTACACTCTTTATATACAGGCTGTATGTTGAGCGTGCCAATTAGTATATTATAGACATATAGTATACACCATATGCGTAAATAACATAGATATATCCTTTTTTATCATCATCATCATCATTATCATTATCATCATCATCTTGATCATCATCATCATCGCCTCCAACACCATGCGGCGCAAAGGGCCTTGTTGCATATCAGCCACTTGTTTCTTTCCTATGTCTACAATGCTATAGAACTACATTCATCTCCAGTCACGCGTCTCATAGAATTCAGATTTTCTCACGTTGAGATTTTACTATATTCCAATTTTTTTTTTTCTGTTTCTTTGAATCTTTTCCCACCTAACTGAGGGGTCGATGTTCCTGACAACTTTCATCCACTTGGCCTGCTTGTCCTCTTTCTAGAGTATCGATATACAATGACCGTAATCCCCCTTGTAAGGGGTGGCCGAGTAAAAGCACACACTCATTTGCTATAACGTTAATTTTCTCCATCTCTCCCACCTTTAGAGATAGTTTCACAGCAGTTCCCCCCTCATCACCACATTACCTGGGTCATCCACGGAGTAAATGGGTAAAGATCTTTTGCTATGTAGTCTAATAGCAGTAATAAGGACTTTTTATTATCATATTGATTAATTTACTATGGAGAGTAAAGTGTGTGTGTGTGTGTGTGTGTGTGTGTGTGTGTGTGTGTGTGTGTGTGTGTGTGTGTGTGTGCGTGCACGTATGTGAAGGAATTGAACCCACAATTTTCTTGCCATACCAACGTAACGTAGTATGCGACACGGATCTAATTGAGTGATTTCCCACGTAAATTGTACGACCTCGGAATACAGATTACGTCACCGTCAGTGCCATGGATGGAACAGTTTTTGTATTGTTAATTAAGTCATTGTCATTAATGAAACACTTTTAGAATAATTACTTAACTTTCAATTCTGTTGCTGGAACTTTTTTGCAATGTCACTTAACTTAATTTCATTGTCGAAGTGCCATTGTTGGAACACTTGTTGTACTGTTACTTAAATCTCAGTTCCCAGATTGGAACACTTGTTACATTATTACTTAACATTCTGTGTCTTTGTTGGAACACATACTTTATTGTTACTACAGTAGCATTGTTGGAGCACTTGTTGCATTGTTACTTTACTCTCTGTCATTGTTGCAAGATTTATTATTACTTAACTATCAGTACCATTCTGGAACACTTTTTTTTTATTACTTAAATGTCATTACCATTGTTGGGACACTCATTTTATCGATGGAACACTTGTTTTATTGTTCCTTACTCTTTATGCCAATGTTGGAACACTTTGTTTATGTATTATTACATTAATATGAGTATTTTGTTTACATTAGTATTCACCGTGGCTCAAACGATAGTGTCCGCGACTTTGAGGCGTCAGGTCGAGGGTTCGCGCCCCTTTCACGGTCTGAGGTTAGCAAGGGCATGCACTCAGGGTAACGATTACATCTGTCAATACAAGTCCTTCGCAAGAAGGCAACCGTCATAGCCCTTGGTTGAAAAGGGAATCCGTGACGTAAACCCGGAACAACAACATGAGAGTTTTGTTTACATTACCTTAAACATACTGTGATATCAGTGTTTTGCTCTTGGAAGTAATACTTAAAAAAAAAAAAAAAAAAAAATTTCCGCGAAAAAGAGTTGAAAGAAAAACAAGAAACAGACTTGCTTCTAGTATTTAATTTTTGTAGTTTGTAAATAAAATCAGTTTGCCTGTGTTGGGATCGTAGGAGAGAGAGAGAGAGAGAGAGAGAGAGAGGAGAGAGAGAGAGAGAGAGAGAGAGAGAGAGAGAGAGAGAGAGAGAGAGAGAGAGAGAGAGGAATGTGAAATTTTCTGTCACATTAGTTCTCTCCAAAAAAAAGAATTTTTCTCTGGAAATTTAATGTAGAAAACATTGAGGAACATATATGTATATAAGTAATTAAATTATGAATACATAAATATTTGAATAAATAAATAAATAAATATATGAATGAGTTATTGTGTTGATAAATGCGTATGTAAATAAATGAATGAAAATATTAATATATGAATAAATAAATTTATAAATATATAAATAAGTATATGATAAATAGATAAATACGAATATATATATATATATATATATATATATATATATATATATATATATATATATATATATATATATATATATATATATATATATATATATATATATATATATATATATTAATAGATTGGTAAATAAATAAAAAAATCTAATAATTTTAATAGATAAATATAATACCCGTCGTCTAGTACCCACCTAGACTTCGTCTTCCATAGCTGAAAATATTCGAAAAATCTCGCTGCGCCGAGTAGACATCTGACGATAAAAGAAAAAAAATAATAAAAAAATAAAAAATAAATGAAAACTTTAATCTCACATTTTCCCTTTGATGTGTTGGAATTCGAAAAACTTTTATCTTTTTTTTTTTGCTTTTTTTTTGCTTTTTTTTGCCAAAGCCGGTAAGTACACACTAACAAATACTTTCTACAACAGACAAACACTTTTTCATGTTTGGAGAGAAAATACGGTGTTTGTTTTGTGCTTTTTATGTGTATGTATATAAAGGATTTTTTTTATAAGTATTTTACGATTTTTAAAATATTATTATTTCGTTTTCCTTTTGGGGTTGTTGATATTATATCTGATTTTCTTAAAATCTGTGTGTGAGTGTGTTGGTATTATTGTGTATGTTTGAGTGTGTTTGTGTCAGTTTTTACTCTCGATATTACTACTACTACTGCTAACACTATTTCTACTACTACTACCACTACTACTACTACTACTACTACTACTACTACAGAATAGAAACGTCAACAGTAGTATAAGTTTTAGCCGTGTTGTGCCACTGTTAATTCCCATTCCCATGGGAATGGACACAGACAGATAAGAACTGGAAGATCAAAGCTGGATACCCTTCCTAGTGCCCCGTGGCAGAATTAAACACGTGTTTGTCAAGCTCGTCACTCTCCCGACATCGCTGTCTACCACTGATCTGCCACAGCCCCCTTTAAGCAAAAAGAAAAAAAAAATACCAAGAGTAGCTCAGCCCCTCTGGACGTCCCTTTGAGACATCTGGAGCGCAATTTCGAAAGCCATTTTGAGAGCAACCCTCTGACAATAATGTGACTGCTGATGACTTATGTATACTAATTAAAATTTGAATTCAGCAGTCTCTTGCTTGCTTGCTTGCTTCTTCTTCTTCTTCTTCTTCTTCTTCTTCTTCTTCTTCTTCTTCTTCTTCTTCTTCTTCCTTCTTCTTTCTTCTTTCTTCTTTCTTCTTTCTTCTTTTTATCATTATTATTATTATTATTATTATTATTATTATTATTATTATTATTATTATTATTATTATTATTATTATTCTCCTTCTTCTTCTTCTCCTTCTTCTTCTTCTTCTTCTTTTCTTTCTTCTTTTTCTTCTTTTCTATCTTCTTCTTCTTCTTCTTCTTCTTCTTCTTCTTCTTCTTCTTCTTCTTCTTCTTCTTCTTCTTCTTCTTCTTCTTCTTCTTCTTCTTCTTCTTCTTCTTTCTTTCTTTCTTTCTTTCTTTCTTTCTTTCTTTCTTTCTTTCTTTCTTTCTTTCTTTCTTTCTTTCTTCTTCTTCTTCTTCTTCTTCTTCTTCTTCTTCTTCTTCTTCTTCTTCTTCTTCTTCTTCTTCTTCTTCTTCTTCTTCTTCTTCTTCTTCTTCTTCTTCTTCTTCTTCTTCTTCTTTTCTATCTTCTTCTTCTTCTTCTTCTTCTTCTTCTTCTTCTTCTTCTTCTTCTTCTTCTCTTCATCTTCTTCTTTCTTCTTTCTTCTTCTTATTATTATTATTATTCTTCTTCTACTTCTTCTTCTTCTTCTCTTTTACTGGAAAGTTTCATCATAGTTCATCCCAACTATATTAATCTTAGGAAGCTCTTCGACGCAGTTCATTCCTGGCCACGTGGTTAATTTTATTTCCGTGATGAATCCAATTGCATCATTGTAATGGCATTCACGATTCATCATTATACCCGATATATGAAATAGATACAGCATGCAGCATTCATCAAAATCATCAGCAGCATGGCTATCATTAGTCCTGAATGCAGGTTACATATTGTATGAATAAACCTGTCATGCAATCCTGATTGTATGTAAGATGTCAGGATTGCATGTCAAAATCTAGCTAATGTGGAAGCAAACCAGTTTAATTCAGTGCCTATCCCAATGCCGGATCAGCGAAGAATGTTGTCAGAATTTGTCTGTATCCGTAAAACTTTGAGCCAAAGCTAATATCGAGTCTTCAAGAGGCTAGTGAGAAAAGGTGAACCCATGTGAACGTGGGGAAAGCTGCCATTAATGAGGATTGTTTATTAAATTTTATTTTATCTCGATGGAGTGTAGGCTTTATTTTTCCTCATTAAAGTGATTATGGTCAGTGTAGTCACCGTGGCTCAAGCGGTAGCGTCCGCGACTCTGAGGCGTCAGGTCGAGGGTTCGCGCCCCGTCACAGTCTGAGGTTAGCAAGGGCATGCACTCAGGGTAACGATTACATCTGCCAAAACAAGTCCTTCGCAAGATGGCAACCGTCCTAGCCCTTGGTTGAAAAGGGAGTCCGTGACTTAAAACCGGAACAAAGTGATTATGGTCAATATAATAATCATTACTTCTAGAGCAAATATAATATTAAGTTTTTAATGAAATTTTCAGTGTTTTCTATTAATACCTTGATGCCTGTTATTATTAACCCAAATGAAGGTAGATAGTTTCTTTCACACCCTCAACAAGTTTTTCAATTGACCTTATGGTTTTCCAGTGGTTTATCACATGTTTTCAACTTCTTTTATATTTGTTTAAGTTTTTAAATCCCACCTTCATCAATAATGAGGAAAGATATGGGTATTGTAGTATAATAATGGGGGGGGAGATCACCTAAAAAACTCAAAATATATTGATACCATTTATTCCCTATCATTACAATAGAGTCCAAAATTTATGTAATACTTTTATGGGAATTCATAAATTTGTATGTTAAAAATCACTTAAAATTTCAAATTTTAGAGAAAGTTTATGGCAAATTATCTGTTATTTACTATGTAGATGCTGGTTATATATTTAACATTGCAATAAAGTCAAAAACTATTATTATTCTTTTAAAGTCTAAAACTATTATTATACTTTTAAAGTCTAAAACTGTTATTATGCTCTTAAAGTCTAAAGCATTATTATACTTTTAAAGTCTAAAACTTTTATTGTGTTCTTAAAGTCTAAAACTATTATTATACTTTTAAAGTCTAAAACTTTTATTATGTTCTTAAAGTCTAAAACTATTATTATGCTTTTACAGTCTAAAACTGTTATGTTCTTAAAGTCTAAAACTATTATTATACTTTTAAAGTCTAAAACTGTTATTATGCTCTTGAAGTCTAAAAGTATTATTATAATTTTAAAGTCTAAAACTAATATTATACTTTTAAAGTCTAAAACTATTAATATGCTTTTAAAGTCTAAAACTATTATTATACTTGTAATGTCTAAAACTATTATTATACTTTTAAAGTCTAAAACTATTATTATACTTTTAATGTCTAAAACTATTATTATACTTTTAAAGTCTAAAAGTAATATTATACTTTTAAAGTCTAAAACTATTATTATACTTTTAAAGTCTAAAACTATTATACTTTTAAAGTCTAAAACTAACATTATACTTTTATTATCACTACCAAAGACTCGATCTTCAGTCGAATTAAGTAATGCACCCCAAGATCATTAATAGCAGGCAGAAACCTTCATTTGCAAAACCACGAACCCCTTTTTCCCCTCTTTCTCCATCTTGATATTATGGTAAAACGCAGGCAATTTGCCATCCTCCCTGTCCTTAATGATATCATTTAATGGAAGGGGCTTCTTTAATCCCGATATTAGACGTCGTCCCTCCCTCTTGCCTTCCCTTTCTTACCTTTCCCCTACGTACCTTTCCCCTGTATACCTTTCCCCTACGTACCTGTCCCCTTTACTACGACCGCCTCATGTTATTATCTCTCTGGGTTTCCGTACTTGTTCCATGTAGAACGACCACCTCATCTTTTTTTATAACTGGCTTTCCCAACCTTTCCCCTACACAACCACCACTTCTTGTTATTTTCCCTGTGGCCTCCCCTACATTTTCCCCTGTACAACGATCACCCCATGTTAGTATCTCTCTGGCTTTCCCTGTCTTTCCCCTCTAAACATCTACTTCTTATCTTTTTTCCAGTTTTCCCCTTGTGTTACCTCCTGAGACCTTTGACTCTCAAGTAAAGTGCGTGAAGGATTGAGGAAGGGAAAATATGATAATGATAATAATAATAATAATAATAATAATAGTAATAATAGTAGTAGTAATAATAATAATAATAATAAAAAAAAATATAATAATAATAATAATAATAATAATACATTCCTCTTGCTTATATAGAAAAAGATAAGTTACTCCGTTAAGTTGAGCATAGAAACACATACATAACCCACTTAGAGTTAGCATGCTAAAACTCATGCATTATTTATCTGTCTTCTTTGACACCTTTTACGGACTCTGCCTCCAGTAACTAATGGCAAAATCATTTACCTTTTCTGGTCTTGGATTATTATATAATTCACTCCATCGCGATAAGGCGAAACCGGGTCATCCAATAGTGTTTGAAGGAAGGACATCAAACCCGTTTGGAATCTTGATTGAAGATACTTGTGCATAATTGAGAATATGGAAGGAAGAAAATGGATTTTATGCTTAATCTAAGAATGAGACGCACAATGTAGAATATGGAAGTTTGGAATCTTGATCGAAGATACTGGTGCAGAATTTAGAATACGGAAGGAAGAAAATGGATATTTTACTTGATTTAAGAATGAGACGCACAATGTAGGATATGGAAGGTTTGGAATCATGATTGAAGATACTTGTGCATAATTGAGAATATGGAAGGAAGAAAATGGGTTTTATACTTGATTTAAAAATGAGATGCACAATGTAGAATATGCAAGGTTTGGAATCTTGATTGAAGATACTGGTGCATAATTGAGAATATGGAAGGAAGAATAAGGATTTTATACTTGAATTAAAAATGAGACGCACAATGTATAATATGCAAGGTTTGGAATCTTGATTGAAGAAAGTGGTGCATAATTGAGAATATGGAAAGCAGAAAAAGGATGTTATACCTTCTAATCTTGATCTAAAAATGAGACCCACAATGTAGAATATGGAAGGTTTGGAATCATGATTGAAGAAAGAGGTGCATAAATGAGAATATGGAAGGAAGAAAAAGGATTTTATACCATCTTCACTGAAGAGTGAGATGCACAATATAGAATATGTATAGGTTGGAATCTTGATTGAAGAAGTAGGTGCATCATTCAGAATATGGAAAGCAGAATATGGATTTTATGCCTTCTAGTTTTGCTAAGAGAACACTTTTTATGTTATAATATAAATTTCTGTGTTCTAAGTTGTAATCTTTTCTCTTTTCTTCGTATAAATAACTATTGTGGAGGGCTACAGAGTTGCGGCCAAAACCATCACATTATTATTATTATTATTATTATTATTATTATTATTATTATTATTATTATTATTATTATTATTATTATTATTATTATTATTATTATTATTATTATTATATAAATACATTGTGTTGTTTAATAAGGAAGGTTGGAGAAAAACGAGTTATATACAGAAATAATTTTAGTGCGAAGCAAAAATGAGAGAGAGAGAGAGAGAGAGAGAGAGAGAGAGAGAGAGAGAGAGAGAGGAGAGAGAGAGAGAGAGTGTGTAAATGGAGCTAAACAAGATTGATGATCCAAAGTCTGTGGAGCTTAGATGAATATGCAGCGGGGCTAAGCCTAACGAACTGACTGCTCTGTAGATTAGTTATCCTGAAACTGCTCCAGATTAGGTTGTCAAATTAGATGTTGGGATTAGATTTATGGAATATTTATGGACGAATTTAAAGAGAGTATGGATAGGTATTCTATTTATAGACAGACTTGTGAGGTATTGTCAAGTACGGTATTGATACAGGCTCTTAAAATCTCTTATTGCATTGTAGAAGGTATACGGTCACTATAGACGAAGTCATCACACTCTCCTTTATTTTAGACGGATATATTCGGACGGACTTTAGACGGTACAGACAGGTGTTCCATTTACTGACAGAACTGTCAAATCCTTCTTGTTTTCCAGAGATTTCATAAAATATGGAAAGCTTTTCAATTTGTAGATAGACCAGTGAAAATTATTCTGCATATGATGGATTTTAGACGGTATAGACAGCCATGCTATATAAGTAGACAGACTTTTAATTTTTCTCTTGCTTTGGAAAGTTTTTAGAGGATATGGCCAGCTCTTCAGCTTATAGACAGAAACATGATAATTGGACGGATATCAGAAGGATTTTAGACGGTATAGACAGGTTTACTTTATAGCCAGAACTGAAAATTCTTCTCGAGTTGGACGGATTTTAAAGTGTTTAGACAGGTTCAGTTTATAGACAGACCTATGAAAATTCGTCCTAGAATTAGATGGCTTTTAGACGGTATAGACAGGTATTCTGTTCATAGACAGACCTTGTCAAATCCCTCTAGTGGTAGAGACAGGCTTCAAGGAGATGTCTCGTGAAAGTTTGAAGAAGATTTTCTAAAGTTTAAAATAGTTTGGTTAATGTCTGTGGCAGTGGTGAGATTCTACATAGTAAATAAATACATTTTCTCAGTTTATATTAGTAATTTTATTTGAACTCGCTTATTAGGGGGCCGTGGTAGCTCAGTAGCAGTGTGCACGTGTCGGAAAGTTACAAGTCTGACCAATGCGGGTCCGAGTTACCGCGGGGCGTTAAAAAAGGTTTCCAGCTTTAATGCCGCGGCAGTCGCTTGAAGCAAAACATGCCCCTTTGCAAAAATAAAGAAATAGTGCTCTAGACAGTCGTTTGACGATCATCGTTGAGCCATGAACGATCATCGTTGAGCTGTAATCGCACCGAGCAAAACGTACCTACCTTTACAAGACTCCTGATGGGAAAAATCGATAGAATAAGAAGGCTTGCTCCAAGTACTTCGTACTTTCATATCATGATGTATCCGTGTTTGGAATGAGACTTTAAGAGTCTTCTTCTTCTTCTTTTTTTAAGGAACCAGAACTTTACAGTTACGTGGTTTGTGTGTGTGTGTGTTTTTTTTTTTGTTCACTGAATGCATGTGAAATAGTTTTCCTGTTTTCAAAACCTAATGCACTGCGAGACTGCAAGATCCTTCTCTTGCTTCAATAAAAAAATCATTTATTCTGTTCAAAGACTATTTTCACATCATTGATGTCAAGTTTCAGATTCAGGAGACCTGCCCTAAGGTCGTAAATATAATGAACAGATAGTTCTAAATTATAGTCACCGTGGCCCAAGCGGTAGCGTCCGCGACTTTGAGGCGTCAGCTTGAGGGTGCGCGCCCAGCCACGGTCTGAGGTTAGCAAGAGCATGCACTCTGGGTAATGATTACTTCTGTCCAAACAAGTCCTTTTCAAGAAGGCAAATGTCCTAGCCCTTGGTTGAAACGGGAGTAAGTGACGTTAAACACGCTTATAGTTCTAATTTATAAATCTATCACTCAAGTGATTTTTCCCGTTAACACTATTTTATTTTCGAAATTTTTGGCATTAAACGTTTTTTTTACCTTTAATATTTAAGAAGTTTTTGAAGTTTTTAAAATGTTAAAGAATTTTTGGAGGTTATAATGATACGAATGACGATTTTGAAGTTTATTATATTAAAGAGATTTTTGGAGTGCCTGATGATATCAAAGTATATTTTGAAGTTTATTATTTTGAAAAGTTTTTTGAGGGGTTTATTTTGATATTAAAGACGTTTTTGAAGTATATTATGGAGATTGAAGAAGTTTTTTGCATTTTCTTCTGATATAAAGAACGTTTTTGAAGTTCATTAGAATCTCAAAGAAGTTTCTGAAAATGATCAATATCATAAAGAATTATTGCAGTTTAATATAATATTAAGAAAAAAAAACTAAATGAATGTCATTACTCGGAACTCTCCAAAGACAGATAGTTAAACCTATCCAAACAAAAAAGATTTAATAAAATGTAAAGATATATTTTTACTGCAACAAAGAAACAAAGAAATAACTGTCCAGATGGTAAGTGCACCCGATGCCCTTCTTCTTACCTCTCTTGCTAAGCAAACCCTGGTTGGGGTAGTAGGAGTAGAGGGCCAAGATTTCGGGACCCTGACCTGGCCTGCATTATAAGCAGAGGTCACACTGTAGCTGCTTCTCCTTCTTTCTCTTCTTCCTTCTCATCTTATCATTCATCTTCTTACTTTTACCTGGAGTTACATTTAAACTACTACTACTACTACTACTACTACTACTACTACTACTACTACTACTACTACTACTACTCTTTCTTCTTCTTCTTCTTCTTCTTCTCTCTTCTCTCTTCTTCTTCTTCTCTCTTCTCTCTTCTTCCCCGCCCCATCCATACATAGGGCCGCTGTTTCTTCACCACCCTCAAAGGCTAACGTTAGGCTTTGCCTCAAAATATTTACGACCTGATGCCCTTCCTGACATAAACTTTCTCCATTTAACTGGCCTAATGAACGGGATGTAGTTGAAGTGACTTGTTTTCCCATTAGCTGGATTGGGGTCATCTATCAATCTATATACATGAGCCATATTCCCCCTTGTAAGGTGTTGGCCGAGTCAAAGCAAAATACCTTGACTCTTTGCTGGAAGAAAATACAAAGGGACCGAATGGAAATTCTGAGGTCACGAGGCTGGTTTTATTTTAGAGTCTCCACCCAAAGATGGGTGGAATGGGTCATGGAGGACCCATAGGACGGTCGTCAGCCGGAACAGGCCCCAACCCCCCACTGTGGTGCCCAGCAACAACAGTAACCTCCCCAGTAAACAGCTTAAACTCTCTTGTCTGGACGAGGCTCGACCTCGCGAATGCGAGGCCAGTGCGTTACCACTGTACTAGCCAGGAGGCTACGAGGTAGGTTCCCACTTATATCTGCCAGCCTCCGTGGCTCAGTGGTATAAGCTCTTGACTTCGAAATTTACATTCTCATATGTTTCATGGTCAGATCCCGTGTGGAGTATGGATCATTCTATGTCTCACAGTTAGTCCCCATTTGAATGGGGGTGGACACAGTCATGTTGGAGTGGGGAAATTAAGACTGAATGTACGGACTCGGGGTCTCTACTACTGATCTACCGCGCCTACATGTTCGAATCCCATGAGGCGTAATGTGTGAATATTGCTGTTGTTATAGGGAAATGCCTCGGAATGAACTCAAAAAAACTCTGGACTATTTGACGTTAGGTCTTATGTTCTACTTTAGTCAATTAATTAAATATATTTATTCGTAGTCACTGTGGCTCAAGCGGTAGCGTCCGCGACTTTGAGGCACCAGGTCGAGGGTTCGCGCCCCGTCACGGTCTGAGGTTAGCTGGGGCATGCACTCAGGGCAACGATTACATCTGCCAAAACAAGTCCTTCGCAAGAAGGCAACCGTCCTAGCCCTTGGTTGAAAAGAGAGTCCGTGACGTAAAACTGGAACTGGAACAGAACTTAAATGTATTTATTCATTTATATATTTATTTATATTTATGCTTAAGAATGACTTTTTTTTTCACCGTTAGTTGCATTCCATTTATTTATTTATATATTTATATATTTATTTATTTATTTATTTAGTTTGCCCATTTATTATTTTTTATGCTTAAATAACACTTATTTTTTCAGGTTATTCCATTACGTTGTTTATATATAACATTCATTACTTATTTAGCTGTTTACTTATTTTTATTTATCTTTTTTTTTTTTTTTTTTTTTTTTTTTTTGGTCATAATGGTACCAAAGGTTCATGCACTGTTGCCATTCGTTTCCTACTTCTTGATATACACACTCTCTCTCTCTCTCTCTCTCTCTCTCTCTCTCTCTCTCTCTCTCTCTCTCTCTCTCTCTCTCTCTCTCTCTCTCTCTCTCTCTCTCTCTCTCTCTCTCTCTCTCTCTCTTACACATTTATTTCTGCTTGACGTCAATATATTTAATAACATGAATTCAGCAGGTAATATTATTACTACTACTTCTTCTTCTTCTTCTTCTTCTTCTTCTTCTTCTTCTTCTTCTTCTTCTTCTTCTTCTTCTTCTTTTCTTTTGTTTCTTTTTTTTCTTTTGTTTCTTTTTTTCTCTTCTTCTTCTTCTTCTTCTTCTTCTTCTTCTTCTTCTTCTTCTTCTTCTTCTTCTTCTTCTTCTTCTTCTTCTTCTTCTTCTTCTTTTGTTTCTTTTTTTTCTTTTGTTTCTTTTTTTCTCTTCTTCTTCTTCTTCTTCTTCTTCTTCTTCTTCTTCTTCTTCTTCTTCTTCTTCTTCTTCTTCTTTTGCCTCGTCCTTCTTCCTATATTCTCATTCTTTTCATCTTCTTCCTCTTTCTCTTCCTCCACCTCCTTCTCCTCCTCTTCCATCCATCTTTGTTATAGCTTCGTATCCCTCCCTGGAGCAGTGTTGAAGAGGAGAATTTTTGGCGGGTCAAAGATACCTTGCATGGCAGCTTTGCTCCATCGTAAATGCGATAGCAAAAATGTTTGTTGTTGTTGTGGTAAATTTTATTTTTTTATTTTGTATGCACGGGTATTGCATATTTTATTTTATTTTTCAATTATTTCTTTATTTGTACAGTACAGTGGTAACGCGCTGGCCTCGCATTCGCGAGGTCGACAGATCGGTTCCCGCTCAGGACCGAGAGTTTAAGCTGTTTGCTGGGAAGGTTACTGCTGTGGATGAGCACTACAGTGGGGGGTTGGGCTCGCCCCAGCTGACGTTCTGAGGAGCATCTCAGATGGATATCGGAACTGAAACACCGGCAACCTTTAAAAATAAAAGAAAACAAACATATTTATACATACTTTGGAGTATGTACTCAAATGTGGCTTAAATTCACGGTATTCGTACTTTTGAAGTTAAAAATTGTCTGCCTGTATGTATGTATGTATGTATGTGAACTGACATCTTGAGTATATATAAAAATAGAGAAAAAAAGTGCCGGTCCCAAGCCTGGATGCGGTGCAAGCCTTCCAATCACGGGCTGGTATAGTACCACCAAGACTTTATCTGCTTGTTTTTATTTAAATGATTTAACGGGAAAGACCTCTATGCTCATTAGTCCCCATTTCCTTGTCGGTTATTACATCTATCTTTAAAACTCTGAAATACATTTAGCATTTACTGTTTTTTTCTCTTGGCGTATTCCAAGTATCAACTACTTTTGCACTTAAAATGTACTTTCTTGCTTACTAAAAAGACGTTTTCTTACGAAGTTGTAAACTGTGACCTCAAGCTTTAGAGCCACCCATCTCATAATATGTTGTGCCGGTTTTACGTCACGGACTCCCTTTTCAACCAAGGGCTAGGACGGTTGCCGTCTTGCGAAGGACTTGTTTTGGCAGGTGTAATCGTTACCCTGAGTGCATGCCCTTGCTAACCTCAGACCGTGACGGAGCGCGAACCCTGGATCTGACGCCTCAGAGTCGCAGACGCTATCGCTTAAGCCACGGTGACTACTTTATCTCAAAATATGTGTGTGTGTGTGTGTGATTACGTCTTTGAGGGGGGGGGGATTTCATGACTATTAAACTGAGAGATTGTCCCTTCATCCTTCAGTCATGTGGTACAGTCATAAAGTCTTACAGTCTTTCAAGATCAAGACTGGAGAAGTGAACGGTTAAGCGGAAGAAACTGGTTGCTGTCCGCTCACCGGCTTTGTTGACTGTTTAATTCGGTTTTATGTAGTTGCTGACGCCGTCGTAGTCGTTGTTTGCATTGCTCTTCTTCTTCTTCTTCTTCTTCTTCTTCTTCTTCTTCTTCTTCTTCTTCTTCTAATCAGGTATTTTCTTACCCTCCTCCTTCTCTTCCTCATTTTTCTTCCTTCTTCTTCTTCTTCTTCTTCTTCTTCTTCTTCTTCTTCTTCTTCCTTTGGACTTTATGAATGTTGGTCTTTTTGTTGCCTACTACTTAGAGACAAGACTCCTGTGAACATTCCTGGCGTCTTATCCCTTGCTCATATGGGATCACTGGGTTCTCAGTAACCTCTAGGGAGAACGGTGGTTGGTTTTGGCTTTAAGATTTATTTCCAGTTGACTTTCCTGACAGCAACCCATTCCATTGATCCGACTTTGGTACCAGGCCCAAGTTGAGCTGGTTTGTTCTCCCAGTGGCTGGATCAATGGACTACAGTGAAATTTTTGCCGTAACTGAGGGAGGTCATTTATATGCAAAGAACTTTGTATGTATGTATGTATGTATGTATGTATGTATGTATGTATGTATGTATGTATGTATGTATGTATGTATGTATGTATGTATGTATGTGTGTACTCATTTTTTTTTACGAGAAAGACCTTGCTCGTCATGCGAAATATTAAATAATGTACATAGATAAACTGGTGTTGTTTGTGAGCACATACTAATTAATATCGTGTTTACTTAATAATAATAATAATAATAATAATAATAATAATAATAATA
>JAXCGZ010006214.1:0-20000 GCA_037179515.1 Halocaridina rubra | reverse complement strand
TAAAGCTGTGGAAAAGCTTGGGATTTTCTTTAGCCTTCCTGGTGATGTCCCTCTCATAATCTTTCTCTGCCTCTCTCCTTTTACTTAGGTAGTCGTTTCTTGCTCTTTTGTAGGTTTGCCAGGCATTTATGTTTTTTCTCCTCCTATACCTTTTCCAGCATTTGTCTCTCCACTCCTTAGCTCTGTGTGTGTGTGTGTGTGTGTGTGTGTGTGTGTGTGTGTGTGTGTGTGTGTGTGTGTGTGTGTGTGTGTGTGTGTGTGTGTGTGTGTGTGTGTGTGTGTGTGTGTGTGTGTGTGTGTGTGTGTGTGTGTGTGTGTGTGTGTGTGTGTGTGTGTGTGTGTGTGTGTGTGTGTGTGTGTGTGTGTGTGTGTGTGTGTGTGTGTGTGTGTGTGTGTGTGTGTGTGTGTGTGTGTGTGTGTGTGTGTGTGTGTGTGTGTGTGTGTGTGTGTGTGTGTGTGTGTGTGTGTGTGTGTGTGTGTGTGTGTGTGTGTGTGTGTGTGTGTGTGTGTGTGTGTGTGTGTGTGTGTGTGTGTGTGTGTGTGTGTGTGTGTGTGTGTGTGTGTGTGTGTGTGTGTGTGTGTGTGTGTGTGTGTGTGTGTGTGTGTGTGTGTGTGTGTGTGTGTGTGTGTGTGTGTTCCTATCATTTAGAACAGAGTATAAATTGGAGAAGAACCACCTCTGGCTAATGTTATGTGTTATTTTTACACTTATACTGCCTTGACTAACCTAACCTAACCTAACCTAATAATATAGTGACAAAATACTCCCAGACCCCCCTTAACCCCTTTGCCATTGTACAATGTCTCTCCACAAATAAGATTTGAGATACGTTTTCTTCAGCTGATCCAGAACTAATAGGCCTATTAAAATATAAGAACTAATAAAATGTAATAAAAAGTAAAAAAACACTGATATATATTAATATAATTTTTCTTTTTTTTTTTCAGGTATGTGTTCTTTTATGACCTTAGAATTGTACGCAATATCTTCAAGCAACAGATAAGTATTGCATTCCATGTATTTAGAAATTGTATTAGTTATTAGGAATAATATTTGTGGTAGTTACAAAACTAGGGCTAGATTAAGACATGCCGTATATGACTGGTGAAGGGGTAGCATTGGGGTTCCGCAGGGATATGTTCTAGGGCCACTTCTGTTTCTTGTTTGTGTATATATATATATATAGTATATATATATATATATATATATATATATATATATATATATATATATATATATATATAAAGAAACGGCTCGGTATTTGTATGTAAGAAGTAATGTAGAATATTTATTTTTTTCTTACAGTGTGTTGTCCCATACACGTTATGTACCTAGCATATCTAAAATAACATTATCATACACGTATTGTACCACTTCAACCTTCGGTCATGCCTTTGTGTATATTTAATTTTTTTTTTTTACTTTTTATTATAAATATTTTATTATTTGCTTTCAGTTTCTCTTTGCATATCCAAAGATTAGTAAATAAACAAATTAATAAAACAAATAAACTCATTCTTGTTCCTGACATATCGAAATATATTTCATCGATTAATATCTTTGTATCTTACACGTACTGGAGCAGTTCAACTCAATTTTAATTTATATATTAATAGTAATATATTTCTCTTTCTTTTATAATGACTTTAATATTTACATTCAGTCTTTCTCTGCAATACCAAAAGAAAATAAATAGATAGATAGATAAATTAGTAAATAAATAAGTAAATAGATATATAAATATTTAAAGAAAGTTCAGGAAATCCAGTGTACTCTCTCTCTCTCTCTCTCTCTCTCTCTCTCTCTCTCTCTCTCTCTCTCTCTCTCTCTCTCTCTCTCTCTCTCTCTCTCTCTCAGAGCTTGCATTTTAAACAGCCTTTTATTAAGGTAGAAACCGTTACTCTGTATTCAAATGATTGTTTTCCATGTTTGGAAGACATAGCCTAAATGCGAAGGAGCATCTTATCCTTCAGGTCAGTTTTTCTTATTATTCTCTATAGGTCACTGCTCGGTGACGTTTGCATATGCTGAGACATTTTCTAAGAACATCAACCATAGCAGGCTGTTTGGGATCATTTTCGACCCAACGTTAAGTTACTAGTTTAAACTTAATGGCAATAACCTTAATAATCTGTCGGGTCAATTTTGACCCGTCGGTAAGTAACTAATTGTTTTCCCATTAACCATAACAGTCTGTTTGGAGTCATATTTGACCATTCGGTAATTTCGTTATTCTATTTCCAAGGGGAGTAACCATCCCAGTCTGTACGGGGTCATTAATGACCCAACTCTAAGTTACTGACTCGTTTGCTAGAGGCTGTAACCATAGCAGTCTATTTGGGGTCATGTCTTGACCCATAGGTAAATATTCCCTTTACTGGCTAGTACCATTTTCTTATATTCCAAGTCAAATCTCTATTGGTTGTTCCGGGTACAAAGAATTTTTAGTACTCTGGTCTGAACCTGCTCTGACAATCCTTGTGATGTAACATCTCTGCCGGGGGTTAGCAACTGTTGCCTCATTTTTATGAATTATTTTGTATACGCACTTATGGTTTAGCTTTGCAATAGCTAAATGGCTGAAGGCTATGTATATGCTAACCATGAGTAAAGATTTTCTAAACGTCCAGTGATAGCATCTGTTCTTTACCCTTATATTTTTATTGAGGGGTAGAGCATATGATGATTTTATATAACAATTATATTTTAAGAATCTGTCGTGGTACCGCGGTAGCGCTGTGGTTAGAGCACTCGACTCGAAAAATGATAAACCCTTTTTCGAGCCCTTCACGGGGCGTTAAGAAGGGTATCCAGCCTTATATCCCCAGCTCCAACCCGTTCCTGTCCACCCTCATTCAAATAGGGACTAATTATGACACAAAGATTTTAAATGAAGATTTTTTTTAACGGTTTCTATTTTTACTTCGCTATTTACAAATTTTCTGTTTTGATATTTGACACTTTTGATTAATTATCGTCACTAGTTGTATGTCTCCATGGCAAAATGGTAGCGTCTGCGACTCTGAGGCGGCAGGTCGAGGGTTAGCGCCCCGTCACGGACTGAGGTTAGTAAGGGCATACACTCAGGGTAACGATTACATCTGCCAAAAGAAGTCCATCGTAAGAAGGCAACCGTCCTAGCCCTTAGTAGAAAAGGGAGTTCGTGACGTAAAACCGAATCAATCAGTTGTGTGTCTCGCAATCCGCCTCCAGGTCATCGTCAGGAAGTTCTGTTATTGGGAATGTAATTCCTTTTAGTATTCTGCGACAACCCTTGAAAATGTCTGAAGAGCCCAATCACACGTGGATTCTCCACAACTTCTGCTTAAGTTTAGATTGTTGAAGTGCTATGTTGACATGAATTTATAAGTATAGTGAATATTTTTAGCTTCTTCCAAGAGCTCTTTTGCTTCTTTAAATGCCAATTTGTGTC
This sequence comes from Halocaridina rubra, assembly GCA_037179515.1. Classification (NCBI taxonomy): domain Eukaryota; kingdom Metazoa; phylum Arthropoda; class Malacostraca; order Decapoda; family Atyidae; genus Halocaridina; species Halocaridina rubra. The sequence continues at coordinate 16,566 of JAXCGZ010006214.1, read as the reverse complement.
AACAGTTGAAAAGTTAAAAGCCGTTTCATGTGCCACAGTTAGTTTCCATCCGAATGGGGGTGGACACAAGCATGATGACGCTGGGGGCTAAAAGCTAATTGTCCTTCCTAAAGCCCCGCGGTTGGCTAGATCGTGGGTCTGTTACTCCCCGAATCGAGTGCTCTAACCACTGCGCTATCGCGGTCCCCAAATGTAAATATGTCGAGAGATATACATTTATTTTCCGTGTCTCTTTAGAGATAGAGTATTATCAAATATAACTACCCTATATCTGCCATTATTAAATAAACCTGAATAATTGTATTTCAGTGTTATATACTGTGAGATGAGATAATGTTCCCTGAAATGGGTTTAATTATCCTGAAGTAATTAGTCATTGGGTAATTAAATTTTTAATTTATTGTTGCTGACTGAATTATGTTTGGAGAAAAGTAGGCATTTTGGTCAGGGTGGACTTCATATGTCATATAATAACACAGATGAGGATGATTTTTTGATTTTTTTTTTTCCAGAACTAATTATCCAGTACAAGTGAATCTGTATTTATGCATTTCAGTTTCAAGTACGATTATTAGTTCAAAATTCCCTAAATTTTATTCAGTGACTTGAAGTGATTACCCATCAGGCAGTTAAAATTTGATGAAGTACTGTCTTCGGCAGAGGTTGATCCCGCCTTCGAGCTCGCGGCGGGGCGTTGAAAAGGGCGTCCATATTCAATCCGTCTGTACCTACCCCAAAATTTGGACTATTAGTGACACTTATATCGTGAAGAATATTTGTGACTATTAGTGACACTTATATCATTAAGAATATTAGTGAATATTAGTGACACTTATATCGTAAAGAATATTAGTAAATATTTGCCCCGGCTGACGAATACCCATTTTATAATGGAAATAAAGGTTTATTAATGGCCATAAAATGCAATAACTGAACTTGAGAGTAGGAATATGGCTTTTTCTTATCACACTTAAATATTATCCTGTACACCTAAAGCATCTTTTATCTGATAACTGAAACTATACGTTTCAGATTCATTTACATTTACGAGTTAATATTTTCCTGAAATGGCTTCAGCCAGCAAGCAGTTAAATTCTGAAGTACCAAAAATATAGTTGCAGTTTCAGTGGCGTTATATGCAACGCGATTGCAGGATGGATTGGAAGGAATATTGCATTTGTATTTATACCTTGACCGGGGATTGCGGTAGCGCAGTGGTTAGAACGCTCAACTCTGAAAGTGATAAACCAGTGATCGAGTCTATCGCGGGGCTTAAAGAAGGGCATCCAGTCTAAATATCTCAGATTTAGTCCGTCTCACTCCAGCCCCATTCGAACGAGGATTGAGCTATCTGTCTGTATAGATGAGTGGCTGAGTCAAGGCAAAATACCCTGACGCTTTGGGAAGAGAAAATACAGAGGAGAGGATTCCCAGTACCCTCGCTCCACCCCATTTAGTCGTCTCTTACGACACCCAAGGGAACACGGAGAAGGTATATTCTCTCTCTCTCTCTCTCTCTCTCTCTCTCTCTCTCTCTCTCTCTCTCTCTCTCCTCTCTCTCTCTCTCTCTCTCTCTCCTCTCTCTCTCTCTCTCTCTCATCTTCATAACTTAAAGATATATGGACAAAGAAAAAAAAGCTTCCTCCTCAATTCATAGTCTAATCCTGCCCTCCCTTCCTACAATACTAAAAAAAAAATATAATAAAAAGACTAAATAAACCTACAAACCCCACCTTTAGCATCTCTTCCATCCCCACAACACTAATTAAAAACACAAAAATAAATAGAAAAAAATTGATCATATTTTTTTTACTCCCTATAAATCATAGCCAATGATAGACGTCAGAAATGTATATATGTGCTCTAAGAAGTCTCCTTTTGAAATGCCATCTTCTCTCCTCTTATGATTTAATTAACAATACATAACCCAGCTTAAATGACCCTTTACCCGTAAAAGGGTCTTGGCAAGATACCCTCTCTGTCACTACCCAATCTATGGGTGGATCCGTACACCGTCAGCTCCCCTCTCGCCACTACCCTCTCTGTGGGTGGGTCCCACACCGTCATCTCCTCTTTAGTCACTACCCTCTCTGTGGGTGGGCCCTACCCCGTCAGCTCCCCTATAGTCACTACTCATCTATGGGAGGGTCCCATATTCGCTGACGGTGGTGTTTCTAAGGGGCTTAAATGACCCGTTACCTGTTAAAACTTCTTGGCAAGGTAACCTACTAGTCACCATATATCTATGGGAAGGTCGCGTGTCTGTTCTTGTACATGCGCAGATGATAGCATCATTGAACAGACTTAAAAGACCCTCCGTTTGTTTAAAGGGGGGTTTACACGGTCAAACGGTTCGTCGAACGCGGTTCGATAGACAAGTGTTTGAAGTGATGTTCGAACGTGTGAACGGGGTATTTGGTTGTCGAACACGTTCCGTGTCCGACAACCAAATACCCCGTTCACACGTGTTCGACAACCAAATACCCCGTTCACACGTTCGAACATCACTTCAAACACTTGTCTGTCGAACTGCGTTCGACGAACCGTTTGACCGTGTAAACCGCCCTTTAGACAACCTATTATTCATTACATGTCCGTGAGTTAGTCGCGTAGTCTAAGATAACTGGATTAGCGAATACATGACCTGCAAGTTATTTAAGCTTCTGGTTTGTATATAGGTATGAGAGAGTCTCCTATAATCGTCAGTGGTTAGATTTTCGCAAACACTAATGATGACCTCTCTGAAGGGGTTTATCAAAAGGGTTTTTGGCATGGCGGCTGCCTAGTCACTTGGATGTATGGGAGGGTCACGCAGTAGTCTGGGTTTGCATATGCGCAACCAGTAGTGTCACTGAAGGGGCACATGTAATTATATTTTGTTACACCGTTTTTACTCTTTTAATTTACCGTTACGAGGAGTATGTTATGGATAATTGATGGCATCTCTTCATGCTATATGACATGTGTATGATGGATGTTTCGTCATCTTTTTCCAATGTTTGTTTTTCTTCTTATTTTCATATTTTTTTTTTAAGTTCCTTTTTTTGGATTGTACATATTTTTTGCTGCCCTGAGCTCTCATTCTTACGTTCAAAAAAATTAAAGCTATCTTGAGTACTTCATACATACAGTGCCTTGCTCACACCCAGAAGTTACTAGGTTCGACTTTTCACTCTGATTTATCCCTATAAACAACTTAGTCAAAGTGAGTACACAGTCTGATATGTGACCTCAGTGTAAAAACAGTATCCTCGGTCTTCAATAAATGCAAGTGTTGCTGTGTATATATGTGTGTGGGTGTGTGACTGTGAAGATTTTTCCCTTGTTTACTTGGGGTCGCTAATTTCTACCAGCTTTTTGGAGGCTAGCGGTTTTTTCCTTCTGAATTTTATAGCCGGCCTCCTTTTTTGACTCCAACCCTCAACATTATTCCTTTCTTAATGCCTACACCGAGTGAGCTAGTTTGCCTTACTGCTGCTAAAAATAACACACACACACATTCTACGTTCATATACTGGCTTCAGAAGTACTTCAAAATTAAGCTGTAAAGAAACCATGAAATTAGATATTTAGGGCAAAAATATGACTTAATAATAACTTTAGGGTCTTATGTAAACATATCACCGCATGCATCACGTCAAATTAGTAGGTGTGGTTAATAACTATAGCCATAAATCTCTTTTGCATAAGGGTAAAGACGTTTTATGTGCTTTTGATAACGTAGAGATAATGGCACTTAATCGCGCAGTGCCAAGACATGTGAACACGTGTATACGAAGACTACCTTTTAAGTAGAAAGCCTATTATTGAACGTATTTAGATAAGTATCGGAATTTTGGTACCTGGTGGTTGATATGTTAATATGTGGCCGTGTCGTATATATAATAGTGTACCAGGAAGATTTACTTAGTATATATATATATATATATATATATATATATATATATATATATATATATATATATATATATATATATATATATATATATATAGGCTGTGTGTATTATCACCGTACAGTGATATTACTGATTCGATTATAGTCATCGCACAGTGAAAGGAACCTAACCGAACCTAACCTAACCTAGTCACCTCACAGTGAAAAGAACAGTGGCTTTGTTATCACCTGTCGATGATAAAATGTTTTTCGGTATTTTCACCGAGAATCTAAAATAATTTATTGTTATTTCTCAATTGCCTTTATGGGATGGTGATAATAACGTCGTCTGTAATATCACTGTTCGGTGATAATAGTCACTCCCATATATATATATATATATATATATATATATATATATATATATATATATATATATATATATATATATATATATATATATATATATATATATATATATATATATATTACTTTTTTTCATCAACTGGTTACCATGGTGACAGTTGATGAAAATGATAGTTTGTAAAACCTTAACCAACATCCATAATCGGTTTTAAGTTTATTGATACACAATATCCTTTTTTATCTCTGAAAAGGGGGAGGGGGAATGGATAGGGAATTAAAATGCATTGATTAGACTTGTTTTAATCAGATTAAAAAATAAAAATCTGAGTTTTTGTTAAAGAGACATTAATGGTAAGAATTTTTTTTCGGCAAATTTAACATCGGCTGTTTGATTCTCAGTTTGTGTTAATTTTGTTATGCATATATTAATATATTTTATTGTATATATTTCTTAAGTGTTACAGATTATTTTTATGTTATGTAGATATAAGTTACTCTGTTGGTGTATTATCATTTTTATCTATCTATTTATTTATAAACTTACTTGTTTATATTGTTGCATTATTCTGAAGTAATATAATTATTTGTTTAATTACTTATTCCTGTATTTGTTTCTAATATTATGCATATATATATATATATATATATATATATATATATATATATATATATATATATATATATATATATATATATATATATATATATATATACCAGTTTTTAAATTAGGTATGAAAACCACAAATAATTAACACTAAGTTATGGTGTTAATAACACGGTATTCAAAGTTATGGAATGTTTTCAATAATTATCTTAACTGATGATTATACTGTTCATACCTATGGGCGGAACTCGAAATCATAAGTTTCAGTAAATTGTTAATTAACATGTTAATGAAATTAGTTTGTTAAACAGAAGTTTATAAATACAGTCTGGGCGAGAATCCATATCAAGTTTTTAGAACTTGTTGATTGCGTAGATTTATGTCATACTTTTGGGCGAAACTCATTGTAATGAGTTTCAGTAATTATAAACATGATAGTGAAATTATTTTGTGAAATAAATGTTTATATATATATCCTTTCTTTTGGAGGTCTGGTACTTGTTTGACGTCACCCTTTTGGCGCCGCTCTTTTGGCGTCACAATTGTGGCACTAAACTGGTTTGGCGTTGTCCTTTTGGCACTAAGATAACCTAATCCAACCTAACCTAGACAAAACCACTTAGAGCTAAGAGGACAGCGCCAAAACTGCTTAGCGCCAAAATAGCGGCGCCAAATTGTCCTATTCCGCTCTTTTGGAGGATTTTCATTTGGTTTTCATAACTATTACGTATACATACAAATGAAATGGCAGATCTCAGTCGCTTAACTCCTTAGGCCGCTTTCACACCAAAGTGGAACATCGCACGTGGCACGCCACGTGCGATGTACCACTTTGGTGTGAAAGCGGCCTTAGAAAGAGAAAGGGTTGCCACATTCCTTCACACTATACTGCTTGGCTCATCTACAGGGTAAATGGGCAAGGATCTTCTGCCGTGAGACTTAAAAGTCGCTGCTGATTCACCCCCAACGCTTTATCACATGAATGAGTTAATCTATTCATGGTTTTGGCTGAAATGAAAGTTATAAGTTTAATTAATATTTAACATAATGAATGATGTTGGCAACTGTGAAATTGAGGCCCGTAATTGATTTAAACAATGAAGTTTTTTTTTTTTCGATGATTTTCCATGTGAAATGATTGATTTTGATAACCGTTTCCTTCGGAAATGAGTCATTATTGAGAAATGCAACCCCATATCGAACGAAAATGACCATAAAATTCGTTCATTTTCCAAAGAAAATAATTAGAAAATTTATATTTCATGGTCTAACTCAGTTATGGGAATAAACTTCACAGCTACATTTCCTAATTGGGGAGCTTCGCCCCCCGGACCCCTCTTGCTTAACTAAGTCAACCAAACCTAAACTAACATACTTTAGAAGATAATTTAAGGGCCTCCACTTTGCTGATACCATGAGTTTGTGATATGAAAACTTAACGTTCGTCATAGCTTGTAGGATTTTTATGAAGTTCATATATTTACTTAAATTGTCTGGGTAGACCTCATCATATTCATGGCCAGATTTTTTTTTTTTTTTTAGGCTGGGATAGAAAAGGGGGGGGGGAAATTCGGTGACGATGTCATCACTGAAGGGGGGGGGGATAGAATGGGCAGATTTGGGAGGAAAAACACGAAAAAGAAATAGAGAGAGAGGGAGAAATGAGAGGGGCAGTCCCTCCTGCTAATTTGCATCCATTACAGTGAATGATGTCCGCCAGAAGTTGATGTATCTAGTTTCAGTAATTGAGAATTAACATAATAATGAAATTAATATGTGTAATAGAAGTTCATGTACTCCGAGCTTTTGGAGGATGTTTATTTTTACATAACTACGGGCAAAACCCTGAGTAAGAAGGCTCCGTAATTAATTGATTAATTAATAATAATAATAATAATAATAATAATAATAATAATAATAATAATAATGATAATAATAATAATGATAATAATAATAATAATAATAATAATAATAATAATAATAATAATAATAATAATAATAATAAGAAGAAGAAGAAGAAGAAGAAGAAGAAGAAGAAGAAGAAGAAGAAGAAGAAGAAAAAGAGAAAGAAGAAGAAGAAGAAGAAGAAGAGGAGGAGAGAGGAGGAGGAGGAGGAGGAGGAGGAGGAGAGGAGGAGGAGGAGGAGGAGGAGGAGGAGGAGGAGGAGGAGGAGGAGGAGGAGGAGGAGGAGGAGGAAATTTATCCAAAATGAAGAAAATGAAGAAAAAAGTAAAACAAAAAATAAATATCAAGAAAAACGAAGAAAACAGGTAAAAGAAACTCATGACCATAAGCGAAATAAGTCATGAAAAAAAAAAATTCATCATTCACTCTTCTCAAATATGAGTTCATATATATATCACAGGACCAAAACGTTAATTATATAAATACCTCCATTAAATCTTACTAGTTTATATTTCATTTTAATGACAGTGCTTCGCATGGCATTATAAAGATGAATGACATTATCAGATTATTATTATTATTATTATTATTATTATTATTATTATTATTATTATTATTATTATTATTATTAATATTATACTTTTACTATTATTATTATTATTATTATTATTATTTTTATTATTATTATTAATATTTTTATTATTATTATTATTTTTATTATTATTATTGTTATTTTTATTATCATCATTATTATTATAATTTTTATTATTATTATTAATATTTTTATTATTATTATTATTATTTTTATTATTATTATTGTTATTATTATTATTATTATTATTATTATTATTATTATATTATTATTATTATTATTATTATTGTTATTATTATTATTATTATTATTATTATTATTATTATTGTTATTATTATTATTATTATTATTATTAGTATTAGTATTATTATTATTATTATTATTATTATTGTTATTATTATTATTATTATTATAATTATTATTATTATTATTATTATTATAATTATTATTATTAATATAATAATAATAATAATAATAATAATAATAATAATAATAATAATAATGATAATAATAATAATAATAATAATAATAATAATAATAATAATAATAATAATAATAATAATAATAATATTAATCCTTAAATAGTAAGGAAGATGACTTAGGCACCATATCCCTCTGAAGTCTGCCGAGTAGCCCTATCTGTAACAAATGAAAAACAATAAATCATTAGCTAATAAATTAGATTAATAGTAATTCTGTTTAGTCTCCAACGGGGTTAAATGGGTACATCTTGAACCATTCCGCTTCCAGCAGGAGCAGCAGCAACAGGTAGCGCGAGAGTGAAACTCTCTCATCCTCCGTACCTGGGATATCCCTTTTAGGCGTCTCATGCGACAGAGACAATATAAATGTAGATATTCTTTTCCCTAACCAGGATATCCCTTTTAGGGGCCTCTTACAATAATTAGGGCTCACAAGGGTGCAAGTCATTACCTTTCAAGGTTTTACGGCCTTTCTCCGGGCTTAGAACCGGTACCATATTGAGCTGCAATTCTCCCCCAATGGCTACCCAACCACCAGGGATAAATATTTAAATACGAGAATAAATTAAATATAATTATAAATGATGTAAGTGTCATTAAGGTTGACATTCCCCATATAACAAGGCACATATCACCCTAATTAAATTTAACACTATGACGTCACGATACTTTATCCATTTTGAATATTAAGTACTGTTTTTATGTAAGTGTGTGTGTGTGTGTGTGTGTGTGTATATATATATATATATATATATATATATATATATATATATATATATATATATATATATATATATATATATATATATATATATATATATATAAGCACATGCTTTTTTAGTTTTAAGAAGGGATAAAAAATGTTTGTGAAAAATGAGACCAGACAGGAGACGGGGAATCACAAGCACAGGACCCTTTTCCTTGAACACAATAAGGTGAATTCAATGACCACTGTAATTCTTGCATCGCTGGTTCTCACTCTTGTTTACTGTTCCCAGACCTTGAACACAGCCATTCTGAGCTTTCCCAAGAATTTTTTGTTTTTGTGTCCTGATGTTTTTTTGTTCTTGGTGACATCTTTTGTAATATTTTGTAGGTTTATGAAGACATTGTAGTAGGCCTATGCTCCCCGTGTTTCAGCTTCCAGACAGCGAGCTGCAACCGAGAAATAGATATTCTTTCAATATTGTTGCTCTAGGGACTGGGGTAACACAAAACTTATTGAATATAAAAAATGGACCTGACGAGGAGACGGGGAGTGTCGAACATGAGTCTTTTTCCTGTAAGAACAATTTGGTCATTACAGTTAGGTAAAGACTTGACTTGGGAGGTGACAGACCCACAATCTAACTCACGGGGGGGCGGGGAATCGCTGCTTTTCGTATGTTCATACGGGGTCGCGCTTTTACCACATTCCTCATGGAGACAATGGTTGTCTTTGGCTTAGAGTTTTATCGTCGGAAGCCCTTCTCCATATCGTCCCGTTGCATAATTGGTTCCAAACATGAAACTTACTTCCAGCATTTATCTCTGATTTCACTGTGGAAGGAGTTGAACTTAACTCCCTGAAACATAACCTAGTAAGCATGTATAAATATTATAAACAATTACCAATTATAGTATGACTTCTAGGTTTAGAGGGATTAATAATATCATTTAGAATGACTGTAAATAAAACAGTGCTTAGTGATACAATGAAACAGTAACGTGTCATATAGAATGACTGTAAATAAAACAGTGTTTAGTGATACAATGAAACAGTGATGTGTGATTAGGTTAAGGGAATTAGAACTGTCTTCGCTAACTGCAGAATTTGTGAATAATTTTGTGCTTTTAAGAGTATTTCGGTTTTAATGTTCTTTGAAGGTTCTAATTTGTTTTTAAATTTAACTACAATCATTGCCTTGTATCTGATAAAGGGAACTAAAAGCACTGTAATTTATAATAGAATTTATAAATCCTCTGGTACTCTCTGCATTATTCCAAGTTGTTAATCCTTGGAGAATTGGAACAGTGACTCTTAAAGGTACTACTTTTTTCTTTACATTCTTGCAGCTACAAACTCTATCTTGTATTTGATAAAGAGAACAAATACCTTTTGCAGTAGATGTAGAATTTATTAACCCTTTAGTACTTCCTGGAACATTCCCAGTTGTGAATAAATTATGGATGGAATAGTGCCTCTCGGAGATAATACATTTTCATACATTTTACAACTACAGATTTTATCTGGTATTTGGCAATGGGAATTCAAACCCATAGAGTATATACAGAATCTTTAAATCCCTTAGTACTGTCTGGAATATTCCCATTTGTGATTCCTTTGAGAATTAAAGCAGCCATCTTGAAATTTACTTTCTTTAACGGTTTAGTTTTCTTACAGTTTGTTACCGCGATATTTTTTTTCTTTTTTGACAATTTGAAATTTAGTTGCAATTGGATGTCAAGATGATTTTAAAGGTATACACATATTCATTGTGTTTATCATCAAGTAATTCTCGGAGAATTGAAAAATTAATTGCCACTTGCGTCAAGACTTTTCACAGCTGAAAAATGCATTATATTCAACGCTGAGACAATTCCAGAAACTTGAAATATATATTTAACAACAAGGCAATTTCAAAGAATTAGGTTTTGAAAGGCATATACTTCAAGGATTAACATAAATTTATCAAAGAAAATAGAATTTTGAAAATTAGGGCATTTCAGACTAAAGACGTAATTCAGTAACACCAACACTTTTTTAAACAACTTGAAAATTTAATTACATATTAAATCAGGCCTGCTTTCAGAAAACCGAAAATTGAATTGCAGTTCTGTTGCATTTCATCACTAGGGAACAACCTTACTGTATTGTATCCAGTCTGGAATCTCCTCAACAAAGAACCAAAAGCGCCTTCCAGGACCTGGAAGGCTTTATCTGCCTCCTTGTGAATGCTAGACGCCAACACGTTTATTTTGTCATGGGCTTGGCGTAGCTATAATCTAAGACTTAATTGCACAAAGAAGGACTGTTTGTTATGCGAAGCTACACTCTACCTAATACTGCGAAAGGAGGAGGAAGAGGAAAAGGGATAAACTGAGGGTGAGGGAGAATATGGAGGAGGAGGAGGAGAAAAAAAGAGGTGGAAATGGGGATAATGTAAGGAGGAGGGAGAAGGGAAGAGCTGCTGCACTTTACCTAATACTGCAAGAGTAGGTGATGGGGGTATGAGGCATAATCTGAGGATGAGGGAGAATAAGGAGATAATGAGGAGGAAAAGGAAGAAGAGGAATGCACAAAGGATGAAGGAGAAGGAGAAAGAGCTGCATTCCTCCTAATACTGCAAGAGAATGAGGAGTAGAAGGAGGAATGGAGGCGAAAAAATGAGGAGGATGAGGAGGAGAAAGAAGAAGAAAGAGTAATAAACTAAGGACGAGAGAGAGAGAGAGAGAGAGAGAGAGAGATCCACTGAACATAATACTGTAAGAGGAGGAGATGAGAAAGAAAAAAGAATAACCCGAGGTCGAGAGAGAACAAGAGGAAGAGCTACACTCCACTTAATATTGTAGAAGGAGGAGGAAGAAGGAGGAGGAGAGAAGAAACAGGAAGAATAAATTGAGGATGGCGGGAGTTGAAAATAGATACAATTCACTTCTTACTACAAAAGATGACGGAGAATAAGAGGAATAAACATGGCAAGAGGAAGAAAAAGAGGAAGAGAGAAAAAAGGTGGATGGAAGTATAAGGAGAAAAGAGGAAGAGAGAAAAATAGGAGGATGGAAGTATAAGGAAAAAAGAGGAAGAGAGAAAAATAGGAGGATGGAGGTATAAGGAGAAAAGAGGAAGAGAGATAAAAGGTGGATGGAAGTATAAGGAGAAAAGAGGAAGAGAGAAAAATAGGAGGATGGAAGTATAAGGAGAACAGAGGAAGAGAGAAAAAAAGGAGGATGGAAGTATAAGGAGAAGAGAGGCGGATAAGTAAGAGGAGGTGGAGAAAGAAGAAGAAGAAACGGAAGATGAAGGTGGAGAAGAGATAGTAATGGATAGATAAGAGGATGATGGATTGGGTTTTACGTCACGAACTCCCTTTTCAACTAAGGGCTAGTACGGTTGCCTTCTTACGAAGGACTTGTTTTGGCAGATGTAATCGTTACCCTGAGTGTATGCCCTTACTATCCTCAGTCCGTGATAGATAAGAGGATATTGCCATTTTGGCCTTGTTACTATATTGTACATTTTAGGGACCGATGTCACCGTGGCTCAAGCGGTAGCGTCCGCGACTCAGAGGCGTCAGGTCGAGGGTTCGCGCCCCGTCACGGTCTGAGGTTAGCAAGGGCATGCACTCAGGTTAACGATTACATCTGCCAAAACAAGTCCTTCGCAAGAAGGCAACCGTCCTAGCCCTTGATAGAAAAGGGAGTCCGTGACGTAAAACCGGCGTTGTCACTGTGTGCATTTTGGGGGCCGATGTAACGAAGTGGTTAGAGCGCTCGAATTGGTATGTGATAGACCGTTGTTCAAGCCCACCGCGGAGCGTAAGGAAAGGCAAGTAGCCTTAATTCCCCAGTTTCAACCTGTCTGTGTCTACCCCCACTTGATTGAGGGCTAATGATGACACATAAAAACGGTAAATAACATTGTTTTTGTAATTTCAGTTAGATGTCACCCATGGAATGAAATTCTGAGCAAGGACTTGAAACAAAAGCACTAAAGAAAATAACAAATTAAGTTTACATTCATGAAGAAGATAAAACAATTGCAGATATATATTTTTTGTTTATTATTATTAAATATAAAAAAACCAAAGGGTGTTAAAACTAACCTGAATATTAATAATAATAATAATAATGAAAATAATAGTAATAATAATGATAATAATAATAATAATAATAATAATAATAATAATAATAATAATAATGATAATAATAATAACTAAATATGCAGAAGAAGTGTGTTTGTGTTTTAATTGAACGAGATAAATACAAATTAATTTTATCCAGAACATAAAAACATCGAAGAAAATTTTTTACTTTTATGTTCAAAACAACAACAACAACAATGACAAACAAAAACAACGCCAAGAACAAACATTTTGAAATATGATCTGATGATAGCAAGGTTATAAATATGCCAAAAAAAAAACATGTTTTCATATTGTTGTTTTAATGAGAGAAATGTGATTTTAATATACAATGGAACAAAAATTTGTTAAAGAAAATTTTTTTAAGCTCAATACAACAACAAAAACTTTTAGAAAATAATGTAAAAATAGTAATTATGAATATACAAAACATTGTTTATGTGTTTTCTATATTATCGTGAAGAATATAAAAATTAATTGATACTAAAAAATATATGAAAGAGTTGACAAGATGTTTTATTATCAAAAAAACATCAAAAGCTTTTGTGTGCAATATAGTCTGAAGAGAGTAAGAATTATAATATTTTAAGAAAAACTGTATATACGTGTGTGTGTGTGAGAGAGAGAGAGAGAGAGAGAGAGAGAGAGAGAGAGAGAGAGAGAGAGAGAGAGAGAGAGAGAGAGAGAGAGAGAGAGAGAGAGCGGATGTGGGTGTGTGTGTGTGTGTGTGGGTTTGAGTATGTGTGTGTGTGTGTGTTCTTTTTTTTATATCAGCGACAGGAATATTTAATTAAATAACATACCCAGCTAAGAAATATGCCGGGGAAGGATTGGTGAAATCTGTTTAGTATGACTCGTGTGACCCCGTAATTCTTAAAAACAAAGATGACCTCAACTCCTTATTGTCTATTCATTACTCATTCTAAAAACCGTAATTTATAAGAGTCGTGTAATGAATAGCCGCACCGTTGGAAGACCCTCTTGTTATTGCAAATGTAGTTTAGTAATTAATGGGTGTAATTGCCCATAAGATAAACTAGTTCAAAGCCCTTAGTTGAAAAGGGAGTTCGTGACGTAAAACCGAGACCAAACCATTGGTCGGGAGAATGATAGTCATTACCTGAAAAAAAAAGTCAGCTGTTTACAAGTATTTTTGGAAAAATCAGTCTTTTTACAAAAACCATATTTCCCCTTATAAGGGGGATGGCTGAGTCAAGGTGAATACCTTGACTCTTTGCGGGAAGAAAATACAGAGGAGGGGATTGCCACTTCCCTCGCTCCACCCCATTTAATCGACTATTGCAACACACAGGGGAACATGGAGGAAGTAGTTATAGCACATTCAGTTGTTATGAATGATAGTTATATTACCCATTTCAAAATATCAAGGTATGCCAGGGGGTTCTGGTCGAAAAACTGAAATCAGAAAATCAGCAAATGGCTGTATGCCTTCGAGTAGAGATAATCTAGACTGAAGACCTGATTATTTATATGAATAAGACTTCACTGGAATTAGAAATATCTTCGATAATGAGAAAATTCCATCTGTTCTCCACTGCATAGCATCCAACCTACATTCTTGATTTCGGATCCGGTTACGAGTGTCTGTGTATGAAATTTGTATTTTAATAAAAGAGAATTGTTGTTTGGCATTCATATTTCATTTGTTATATATATATATATATATATATATATATATATATATATATATATATATATATATATAAATTTCTTTGTGTGTGTGTATGTATGTGTGTGTGCATAAGTATGTATATTTACACACTTATACAAAGATAATAATCTCCCTTATAAATGGAATGGCGGAGTCAAAGCACTCACTCATTCACCAAGAGACCACGTGAACCCGTTTCTCATATCTTAGCTCCTTAGGATAAGAACAACACCGAGGAATTATATAAAAAAAATAATATGTTTGTAAAAACAATGAACGGTAAAGAAATATATATAGAAATAACAGAAGATAGACATAAAAGAAATAACAGAAAATAGACATAAAAGAAATAACAGATGTGTAAGACACGAAACAGGAACACGAAAGAAATAGATATGAGAGAGAGAGAGAGAGAGAGAGAGAGAGAGAGAGAGAGAGAGAGAGAGAGAGAGAGAGAGAGAGAGAGAGAGAGAGAGAGAGAGAGAGAGAGAGAGAGGACACAAAAAGTTGCCTTTCGAACTCCATAAATGGAACAGCGAGGCACTGGAATGCGCATGTAAGCGCAATGAAAGTAAGAAATAAAATATGACTCGCTTTGAAGTAACATGAGCAAGAGAAAGAGTATTTAATTTGGCATGGTAGCAGAATAGTTCACTACTACTACTACTACTACTATTATTGCAACTAGTGCTACTACTAATTCTACTATTTGTTTCCATCAAATAATAATAATAATGATAATAATAATAATAATAAAAATAATAATAATAATAATAATAATAATAATAATAATAATAATAATAATAATAATAATAATAATAATGTAACGTACACTTTTCATCTTTTATGTACATGGTGATAAGGAACAAGCGCTAATAGTGTGAAATCGTTGATCTGCAAGAAGTGAGCAAATAAATAAATAAGCAAATATAGTTATCTGCCCATCTGTCTATCTATCTATCTCTCTAGCTAGCTAGCTAGCCAGTATATATATATATATATATATATATATATATATATATATATATATATATATATATATATATAATATATATATATATATATATAGATAGAGATAGATAGATAGATAGATAGATAGTTTGCAATGTCTACTTTTGCAAGATCCTAATTTTTTTTCTTGTAGAGAAATACAAACATATATATTACGTAATGCGATAAACAAGCTTTTATTAGGTATAATCAGACCTTCCCTAACTCTTTACTCGCCATATGCAGCTCCACATAAGTTTCTCTCTCTCTCTCTCTCTCTCTCTCTCTCTCTCTCTCTCTCTCTCTTCTCTCTCTCTCTCTCTCTCTCTCTCTCTCTCTCTCTCTCTCTCTCTCTCTCTCACACACACACACACACACACACACACACGTCCGTAAGTTATAAAATAAAGAAAGTCGGGTTTTTTGTTCCTTACATCAAGCGAGTTATTTCACTCACACACACACACACACACACACACACACACACACACACACACACACACACACACACACACACACACACACACACACACACACACACACACACACACACACACACACACACATATATATACATTCACTGTTACATATATTATTTTTTATAAACATTAAGTGTTTTGGCCTCACTTTTTAATGAGACTTTCGACCGCAAGAAAAGAAAAATCATGGAAAAAAAAAAGGAGCCAGATCAATTCATTCAGACCAAAGCCAACAAAACATCTTTAGAAAATAGTTCCAAAATGTTTAGTATGTATTGGTAAAGCTCGGTTTACACGGTCAAACGGTTCGTCGAACGCGGTTCGACAGACAAGTGTTTGAAGTGATGTTCGAACGTGTGAACGGGGTATTTGGTTGTCGAACACGGAACGTGTTCGACGAACCGTTCGACCGTTTAAAAACGCCCTTAAGTTCAGTGGAAGTAAACCATATAAAGAAACATGTTTTTTGGATAAAAGTATATCATTTTACCTCGTTTATTCATATGTGTTTTGAATGAATTTAAGAGGTCAGGTTTTTGAGTCGAAGAATTAGAGTATACATTTTATAGAATTTATGAATTTCTTTGGGCTGAAAATATTATAATAATAAGAGTTTCGCTGCCAAGGATATATTTTTTTTCATGTAACTTTTTATTTTATTTTTCCTTTGTATGATATTTCTCAACCATTTCAAATTCCATTAATAACAGCTTAGATTTGGGTAATAAAATTTCCGATGACGCATTAAAAAAAAAAAA
>JAXCGZ010006213.1:42500-45000 GCA_037179515.1 Halocaridina rubra | reverse complement strand
GTATTCTTAATTAACTAAACCATACCTAGATAATCTAGCCGAACCGGTGGCGAAAACTGATATATGTTGCAATTTCTTTTATTTGGCTAAATGTTTTTTCTTTGCATAGAGTTCTCTCTCTCTCTCTCTCTCTCTCTCTCTCTCTCTCTCTCTCTCTCTCTCTCTCTCTCTCTCTCTCTCTCTCTCTCTCTCTCTCTCTCTCTCTCTCTCTCATACTTTTGTGACCCCTTTTTTCGTCGACATCAAAACAATGTGTACGGAAGGGATCGATTCTTAATATTAATAAATAAGTAACGCTCTTTTTTTTTCTTCTTCTTTCTTATTGGATAAACGAAGCGACCTCAATTCTCGATACCTGTGGTTTTTACCTGTACGAAATGACCATTAGTCATACATATCAATTAAAGGTTTTTATTTATTTCTCTGGGTAATATTATTATTGTTAAATTTTTACAAATTTTAATTCTTTCCTAGATTCACTTTTTTCCTACTTATTTCTTCTTCGTCGGGTTTACGTCGGTTTATTTTTCTTCTTCTTCTTGTTCCTATTTTCATTTATTTTCTTCTTCTTCTTCTTCTTCTTCTTCTTCTTCTTCTTCTTCTTCTTCTTCTTCTTCTTCTTCTTCATTCAAACTTTATCGGCTGGATGCCCTTCCTGATACCAACCCTCTATTGATCCAGGCTTGGGACTGGCACTGACATAGTACCCAGCTTTTGCTAAAAAACTTTTGGTGTATTGGTCACAATTATCGCTGGTGAAAGAAAGTATTTTTTTATACATATATACAGCAGAAGATTTTTACCCATATACCTTGTGGATGACCCAGGGAGTATGAAATTGAAAGTGGGTGGTATTATAGTGGTCCCTTTTCACCAAGTGCTCGGATGCGTGCTTTGACTCGGACACCCCTTTTCCATTAATAATAATAATAATAATAATAATAATAATAATAATAATAATAATAATAATAATAATAATAATAATAATAATAATAATGATAATAATAATAATAATAATAATAATAATAATAATAATAATAATAATAATAATAATAATAATAATAATAATAATAATAATAAGAATGAGAATAATATTAATAATAATAAGAATAATAATAGTAATAATATTAATAATTAAAATAATAATAATAATAATAATAATAATAATAATAATAATAATAATAATAATAATAATAATAATGATAATAATAATAATAATAATAATAATAATAATAATAATAATAATAATAATAATAATAATAATAATAATAATAATAAGAATGAGAATAATATTAATAATAATAAGAATGATAATAATAATAATAATATTAATAATTAAAATAATAATAATAATAATAATAATAATAATAATAATAATAATAATAATAATAATAATAATAATAATAATAATAATCATAATAATAATAATAATAATAATAATAATAATAATAATAATAATAATAATAATAATAATAATAATATTAATAATAATGATTAAAACAATAATAATAATAATAATAATAATAATAATAATAATAATAATAATAATAATAATAATAATAATAATAATAATAATAATAACAATAATAATAATAATAAAATTTCCATATTCCAAAAAGTATGTTTTGGGTATTCGTACAAAACACGCACACTTACACTCACACACGCACATTATATATATATATATATATATATATATATATATATATATATATATATATATATATATATATATATAATGCAATTTATTTGTTTCTATAATATATACTCACATAAAACTTCGTAATGTATATGTAATTACCAAAATTTGATTTTTTCCCCTCACGAGAATATCAAATCCATACAATTTTAGATCTTGAGTACAATACTTTGACCTATTCATGCACTACAATGTATATCTACGTATACGTATGTGCGTGCGCGCAAGCTCTTAACAAAAGTAGGCCGGAATTGATTTCCAGTTAAGTATGAGATGTGACAATATGCGTTTGTAATAAGACTTTTTTTTTTTTTTTTACAAGTCTATTATTGGGTTCCTCTTGTTTCTAGTCGACAGGTCATTGACGTGAACTACTTATGGGGTAGTAATAGGAAAGGATCGACCTGATTGGAGAATTTGGTGGTGGTGGTAGTAGTAGTAGTAGTAGTAGTAGTAGTAGTAGTAGTAGTAGTAGTAGTAGTAGTAGTACCATTTATTTTTCATCTTAATATATTCATAAATTTGTTTTTGTTTAATTTCTCTTACCTTTCCTTCCTGGTGGTCCTTTAAGGGTTAAAAGCGTGCCCGCGGCGCCATCACCTCGCCCTTCTTCACCCCTGCTCTATCTCGACTTTCCCCTTCCTCTCTCAACAAGGCACCTCAAAAATGGAAGGAGACTATTAATTCTGAGCAGAACACCTCTGTTCCCTCTTGTTTTTACAGATACATAACAGATCGAGACGAACCCACCTGTTGGCCCACCAAGGCCCGGCCACCCTCAGGGGTGGATTTCGATAATAA